>CALSCQ010000413.1:0-13317 GCA_943704525.1 Pigoraptor vietnamica
CATGGACACCCGTCGCTGATACGAAGCAAGGGGTGTGGTGACGCACACATTGTTTGTGAGAAAGACAGCATAAAATTCGCACACACACACACACACACACACACACACACACACACACACACACACACACACACACACACACACACACACACACACACACACACACACAGCGTACGGCCACAGTGGTTCGCAGCAACAACAAGCACGCACCGGTGCTCGAGCACGACAATCGCCGCGCCAAATTCGCTGGCGAGCGTCTGCACATAGTCGTTCTGAATGCCGGGGCACGTGTACTCGCCGCAAATGTAGAGAAAGACGGGGGAGCCGCACCCGCGCCAGCGGCAACGGTCCTCAAAGTACCTTCGAACAATGCGAGTGCGCACGAACGGTGAGAGTGTGCTTGAAGATATACGTGAAGCCCTCAGAGATAGGCATCCGTCACAACCAGGGCGATCCGCCCAGCTGCAAACAACACACATGCATATTAAACCGTCATAGAGTGCGCATGTGACAAGGCGTCGCGTTCGGTTGAACGTGTGGGGTGTTTTGCGAAAATGTGCGTAGAAAGTACGGTCGTGTGCGTCAATGGCGAAGGCAAGCCAAGCAGCAAACGAGTGCATGACACACTTCTGGCTGAACGTGCGGCGGTCCGTCGGGTTGAAGTGGTCCAAGCGCTGTTCAAAGTGTCCGACAGTCCCCGCGGTGTACGGGCAGTCGGCGCGGGCATGTGACACGAACGCCGCCACGGCAACCAGCACGGCGACAAGGGCTTGCGTGCGCATGGTGCAAGGCAATTGCGCACTCGCACACACACACACACGCAGACACACGCTGACACGCACACACGCACACACACGACACGCAGGCGCTGCAAGAGGAAAAACAGAACGTGCGCCCCTTCTCCTCGCGTGAGGGAAAGAGAGATGCGGCTTGTGCTAAATCGATGACATAGGCGGTCATGTGGTGTGCTTTCTGACAAGAGGTTAGGGTTAGGGTTAGTGCTACGACAGTTATTACGATATCGGAAATTCCGTCCGACACAAAGTGCGTCATGGATGTGAAAAAGCCGCGCGCGTCGTTCCCTCACTTGCGATTCCTCCTCTTTCTTCGACCTTTCCCACTCACGTGACCTTCGCTTGCTGCAGTGGCTGCGTATGCCCCTTGGGGACTGTAGGTCACTGCTATTCACTCGCTGAGAGTGTTGCGTTGCGCTGTCGGAACACGTGCACAACAAACGCCGGCGGGGATGCGCGGCGCATAAGTGCCTCCGCCAGTCAACTGTGGCAAAGGCATGGGTCGTCCATGAAGCCCGCCCGCGATTAGGCCCACGACCCGCCGCGTGCCCAGAGGGCACGAACTTGGCGAAATGGAGGGCGGCGAGGCTGTTCCTGCTGGCTCGGCAGACGACGGGGCTTCCGACGGGGCTTCCCTAAAGCGCACGCGGTCGCTCGATGTGTTTCAGGCGCGTGTCGGCCCGGTGCCGACCATCGACAAGGACCTCCTGCCCGAGCTGTTTTCCGCGGACGTGCCGCACGAGACACTCGAGCGCATTGCGAATCTCGAGAAGCGGTGGAAGACGTTTGCGAAGAACAAGCAACTCGACGAACGGCACACGTACAACACGTGGCGGAGATGGCACACGGAGCGCGCGCTGCCGGCGTCCGCGTCGGCGTCGCCGGGAAGCTCCGTGAGCGACGGATCGCGTGGGTCGCGGTCGGACGACCTCGCGCGGAGCATCTCCAAGCGCATCGACAATGCGATTTGGCGCGCGTGGCACAGGCACCGCAACTACCTCGCGGCGAAAGCACGGCGGCCGTCGCAGGCGTCGCAGGGTGCGGGATCGTCGATGGAATGGCTCGAGTCGCCGCTTGTCATGGATGTGAGTATGTTACCATTGCTGATGTGCCTTTTTCCTAAATTTTTTTTTGTGTCTGTGTGTGTGTGTGTGTGTGTGTTTGTGTGTGTGTGTGTGTGTGTGTGTGTGTGTGTGTGTGTGTGTGTGTGTGTGTGTGTGTGTGTGTGTGTGCACGCGCGTGTGTACGTGTGTTCGTGTGTGCGTGCATACGCGTTTGTGTACGTGTGTGCGCGCGCGCCAGTGTAAAACGCACACCTTTGTCCTGTAACACTTGTGGTTGTCGCAGGACCAGCTTCTCGAGATGTTCGACTTCACAAACTTTGACTTCCAGTTCGATCCTCGCCCTGCGTCGGGTGTGTACGCCGAAGCATGCGCACGCACTCACACACGCACGCACACACACGCACACACACGCACACACTCACACACACACTCTCTCTCACTCCCTCTCTCTCTCTCTCTCTCTCTCTCTCTCTCTCTCTCTCTCTCTCTCTCTTCTTCTTCTTCTTCTTCTTCTTCTTCTCACGCACGTGTCTTCCCTACCTCTGGACGTGCTTTGTCCATGAACGTCCCCAGCAGTAACACATCCCGCACGCAGGCCTTGGCAATCTGGACGACCTCGCCGCCTTCGAGCCCGTCCCCATCAAGGTCGAGCTGCCGGAGCCTTCGGAGCCTGCGTCACGTGAACACAGCTCGAGCAGCAGTGCGCACGACGACGCCCTCGGCACACACCAGCGCGCCTCGGGCCACTCGGCGGCTTCCGGCGGCGTCTCGAAAAGCCTGTCGAAGCGGAAATCGAGCACGGCCATTGCGGCGGCTGTCACGGGCGGCCGCAAGGGCTCCGTGCGCGCGTCGGTCTCTGCGCCGCAGGTCCCACTCGTGCCGGCGCAGCCACTGGCGCCTGCGTTCATGGGGCCCGCCGACCCCTTTCTCCAGGGACAGGTTGCGTTTGCCGGGCTCGGGCTCGGGCCGAACGTGTCTGGACAGGACGCGCTGTGGGCGCAACTGGGCGCTGCAATGGGGCCGCAGATGTGGGCGGGCATGGAGGCGCAGTTGGCGGGAATGGGTCCACAATTGGCGGGAATGGCCCCGCAAATGGCGGGAATGGGCGCGCAGTTGGCGGGAATGGGCACGCAGTTTGCCGGTATGGGTCCCCAAATGGCTGGAATGGGCGCACCGGCTGCCGGCGTGGGCCTCGGGCTGGGCCTTGCGGCGTCGCTGGGAAGCCCCTTTGACCCGTCGTCCGCAGCCGCCGCGGGCATCCTCCGGCGGGAACAGCTGCGCAGCGAGCGCGAGGTGCTTGAGGCGGAGCAGCGTCGCCTGATTGCATCGCAGGCGGCTGAGGCACAAGCGGCGGCGGCGGCGGAGCAGGAGCGGCTGCGCGCGGCGAGCGAGGCGCAGTACTCTGCGTCGGCGGCGGCGTCGTCGGAGGACATGGACACGGACGAGAGCGACGACGATGCGTTGAAGGGACGAGGGAAGGCGAAGGGACCGGCGAAGCGCGCGTCGACGCTCAGCGAGACGCGGAGGGCGGCGCACATTGAGGCCGAGAAGAAGCGGCGCAACAACATCAAGAGCGGCTTTGACGAGCTCGCGACAATACTGCCGTCGTGCCGGCCGAAGTTTCCGAACCAAAAGTTTTCCAAGGCGACGGTGCTTGTCAAGACGATCGACCACATCACGCAGATGTCGCGGGGAAATGCGGCGCAGCTGGAGGAGCTGCAGCGACTGCAGAAGGAGATGATTGCACTGCGCCTCGTCAACGCGTGGGTGGTCCCAACATGCCGTTCGCGTGCCTAGACGCCCACACGCGTATGCCATCTCACACCTTTTCTTACTCTCTATCATCGGCTCTCTCTGAGCACCATGCTCTCGCTGTTCACGTGACGCGCGTCTAATCTTTCTGCGTCTCTGACCCGCAGCAAGTACCACCAGCTGCTCCAATCGAAGATTGCCATGGGCTTCAAGCCGAAGGTGCGCCTGTCCGAGTCACAGTCATTGTGGGCTGGCACACTGCTTTGTCGCATTCGCAGTTTATTAAGCTCGCGGCTTTGACGTGAATTTGTCGCATTCGCTCTTCGTTTCGCAGGCGGCAAGACAGGTTGCGGCGCCCACGCTGGCGGACACTGTCAAGTTTGAGATTGTATCCAGCCATGAACGTTACTTGCGTGCATCGGTGTCCGCCTGTCCGTTGTTGTTTGTTTGCTGTCCTCTCTCTCTCTCTCTCTCTCTCTCTCTCTCTCTCTCTCTCTCTCTCTCTCTCTCTCTCTCTCTCTCTCTCTCTCTCTCTCTCTCCCTCCCTCCCTCCCTCCCTCCCTCCTGCCTCTCTCTCTCGAATTGGCCTTGACGGTGGTCCGACGCAGTTCCGCGCGCTGATTGAGGCCCTGTTTGGGACGTTTAGTGCGACAGTCAACCTGAGCTCGTTCGACGCCATGCTCGCCTCAATCTTCCTGTGGCTGGAGCAGTACTGCCAGACGCCCCAGCTGCGAGAGACGGTCCTCGGCGCCATTCGCGACATTAGCGCGCGTCTCGTGTCTGGCGGGGGCGTTTTCCAGTAACACCCACACTACGCCGCATGCTGACACGCGTACACAGAGACCGCTATTCACACACACAGACCGTTTTGTCCTTTCGATTGCGTTGCGCCTCACAAATACATTTGCAGAGCGAGTACTTTCCCTGCTGTGTTGCAGACGGACCTCGCACACACCACGCACACACATTCGCACTGGCACTGGACATCTATTTTGTCGGACCCGTGTTTGGAGAACACCTCTGTGAGCCAATCAGAAGGCGAAGCGCGTTCTCGCTTAAACGTGCGCGTCGCTGATTGGTCGGCGTGGGATTCGCCCGAGCCGGGCTGTTCGATTACGCACTGACACACCGGCAGTCACACACACACACACATACACACGCACACACACACACACACCACGCACGTATTGCCTCACACATCGGCATGCGCACCTGACGCACGCACACACGCACACACACGCACACAGAGCATACATTAAACTGGTAGAACTAACCAGTCAGTGGCGATCATATCATCTTTTTACAGGGCACTCCGATCTGAGAGAGGTTCCGACAGTTTGCAATACTTTGTCTCAGTGCCGTGATTCGCAATGGCGTCCAAGATCGGCGTGGAAGACATTGGGGCGTTCAAGGCGAAGATCATAGAGGAGCTCGTCGCCGTTTCGAAGGAAACGGAGGGATGGGACTTTCTCCTGGAGGTGCGTTACTCTGAACGGCGCGTGTGGGCGTCCATTTCCGCGGATGTTTGCGCCAGCCACGTTTCTGAGTTTTTTGATGGACTCTCTCTGTGTTTGGCTTGGGTTGAAGCGATATGTCTTGCGTTGCATGTGTACGGAAATCGCCGGCGGATTCAGTTGAAACGGAGGAAATCGTGCAATGTTTGCGTTTGTTTGTCGGCCGAGATTGCCATGTCGGCGTGGCATTGCGCCTTTCCAGCGCCGTGGTGCTCGACTGTTTGCGCTCGTGTCTCTCGTCGATGCCATGCGTCCATGTTTTAGCTTATTCGGCGGCATCTCGACTGAGACGTACGCTGATCCGGCGTTGCATTACATGCCACTGGCACTTATCGTTTGTGTGCGCGCCTGTGCGTGTGTGTCTCGCAGAAGGAGGGCGTGCGCATTTCGCGCAAGAAGACGGACGAGAGCAAGATACACATCGTCAAGGGCGAAGGCGACATTGACGCGCCCGTCGACGTCGTGCTCAACTATGTGTGGGGTCTCGACGAGCGCAAGGCATGGGACGAGCTGTACATGGATGGTGGGGGAGCGCGGTTTCCATTCTGAGCCCGAGAGTGCCCACTGTCACCCAAAGCGAGGCATTTGTGTTGCGGCACTTGCGCGGATGCACCAAAAACGTTTAACTGCGGCTGGCTGATCTGTCGGTGCCAGCGATTGTTGTGGCCGGTTGTGACTTTACGTTCTGCGGCTCTCGCGGCGCGCGCTCCTAGCCGAAGTCTCACAGAGTTTTGACGGCCTCTCGCACTTACGCAACGCAGGGCGTGTTGTGGAGGAGTACGATGCGTCGGCGTCCACGGTGTACCAGCAATACAAGACGCCAGGACCGGCCTCCAACCGCGATTTTGTCTTCTTTCGCGTGCGCGAAAAGCTTGCCGACGGCTCGGTTATTGTGGCGGGAAAGTCCGTGAAGCACCAGGACGTGCCCAAGTCGAGCGACTTTACGCGCGCGAAGATTCTCTCGTCCGGTTCCGTGATGACGCCGCTGCCGAACGGCCACACACACGTCGTCTACACGGTGCAGCTGGACCCGTGCGGTGGGTCCTCCTGCGTGTGTGAGTGTGTGTGCGTTTGTGCGTTTGTATCTGTCAGTCTGTGTGTGCGAGCGTGTGTGTGTGTGTGTGTGTGTGTGTGTGTGTGTGTGTGTGTGTGTGTGCGTATGTGTTGTGTGTGTGTGTGTGTGCGCGCGTCCGTGTGTGTGTGTGTGTGTGTGTGTGTGTGTGTGTGCGTCCGTGTGTGCGTGTCAAAGGGTGTGAGAATTGGCCGTCACTGACAGTCGCCTTCCCCGTACCGCAGGCCTCGTCCCGGCGTTCATCGCAGTGAGTTATTCGCGTTGTTGTCGTACTCTCTTGAAGATAACTGCTCTCGTTGCCGATTGCTACAGTAATGGGCGTGCGACGACGTCCTTCTGTCCAATAGTCCCCTCCCCCCTCCCGTCTGACTGTGTCTTGCTCCCGCAGAACATTGTCGCTGAGAAACAGCCGCTCGTCATCTCAGTTATACGCAAGAAGATCCACCAGCGGAGGGCGAGCGACGCGGCACAACAAAAGAGTTGAACGCACAAAGCAGACTGACGTACATCTAGCGCGCGCACGTATATATATACACACACGCACACACACGCACACACACACACACACACGGATCATCTCGAACACCCTTGGGCCGCCTTTGTTATGTACATATAAAAATGTATTTTTTTTTTTGTTTCTCCTTTTTTTTTTGTGTCTTCAATTAATCGCGTCCAGCGCATACGGAAGTTGGCTGATGCCGAGTTACGTTGTCTCGCACAACAGCGCACACAAGATTCAAAGGCGACAAATTCAAACACGCACGCGCACAGACGCACGCACACGCACGCGCAAACGCCGAAGCACGCATAAGCCAGACACGACACTCCACGGACACGCTCAGTTCGCCGCAACCGCTACAGAGAAGTTGGCGCGGAGGAAAGGACCCACGTACACGTCTGCGTCCGCCAACACGCCCAAGTGATCTGCGTGGGGCACCGCCTCCACAGCCTGCAAGTGGCACAAAGCATTAAAGGTCGGTCATGCACAAGCACACACAGACAAGTACACGCATCAAGTCAAAAGTGAATTTCAACGGTGCAGTAGGAGAAAAACTGTGCGTGTGTGTATGTGAATGTGTGTGTGTGTGTGTGTGTGTGTGTGTGTGTGTGTGTGTGTGTGTGTGTGTGTGTGTGTGTGTGTGTGTGTGTGTGTGTGTGTGTGTGTGTGTGTGTGTGTGTGTGTGTGTGTGCGTGCGTGTGTTTGGGCATACTCACTCTCTCATTCGCAGACCGTTCGGCCGCAGCAAAGAGAATGTTGGGCGCAATGAATTCGTCGTTCTCGCCGACCCACAGGCCAAAGGGGCGGTCAATCTGTGCGTGAGCAAACAAATGCGTCAGTTGAGAAGTGGAGACATTTAGGAGGAAACGATTCGCCGCGAACACACACAACGAGGGACCAATCGAAAGAAGTGACAAACGACACACGCGCCGCTCACCCGCTCAAACACCGTCCGCGAGTTGCGCACAATCGCGCACTGCACGACATTGATCGTCAGCTGCTCCGGCACGCTCGGCGGCAGCACGTCCGCCGGGGGCGAAGGCTCCCCAAGCGTCGTCGACGACGACTCTCGCGACACCGGCGGGGGGATACCGGCGACGCTTCCTGGGGCGGATGCAGACGGCCCCGCAGGCGACGCGCTGTTCTCCCCCAGCGACGCCGAGTCGACGATCGACGCAAGGTCCGGCGGCGCTTGCGATACGGAGTTCTTGGACCGCACACTGCCGTCCGTCTCCTGCTCGCGCTCGCCAACACTCGCATTGTCGCGCACGGACGACCCCTTCGCCTTGGACTCCACCGACGCGCTCGACACCAATGAGTTGCGGCGCAGCGAGTCACGTGCCTCGCGCACGCGCTCCTCGACCTTCTCCATGCCCTTGCGAACATCGAGAGCGACTGCTTCGCCCGCAATCCGACCGTAAGACACGCGGTTGAGGCGGAGGAGAAGACCCAAAGCAACAGACTCCCCAAAGCGAACGGTCCGCGCCTCACAAGCGTCGACCTTGCTCGAACGCACCGCCGCATGCCGCACACCCTCGGCGACGGGTAGCGCGGCACCCGTCTTCGACTCTTCGAGTGCCGTGGCGCTGCTGTCGGCCGTGAGCTGCATGTTGCGCGCGCAGTGGCAGCGGAAGCGGCACTTGCACACGCGCCCCTCGCGGCGGATCGAGAACGGCAGCAGTGGCGAGATGAACGCATATCCCGACACCGGCGCACGCGACTTCCACTGCGCGTAGTTGATGGCGATGTTCGCGCCGAGTCCGTGGCCCACGAGCACCGTCGCGTCGTCCGGGTGATTCCACGTCACGTGACGGACGAGCGTGCGGACGTCGCGCAGGAACGCGTCCGGGGTGGGTGCCTTGCCGGGCTCTCCCCCGGATGACCCGTGGCCGCGGTAGTCGAGCACAAACGAGCGCACGCCAAAGCGGCGGAGTCCGCGCCCAAGCAGCTGCAACGGCGAATGGGGCCATCAGCGCGGGAATCGGTGCAAGGATAGAAAAAAGGAAGAAGAGGGAAAAAAGGAAAAACTGCGGCACACGAGAACGACAACCGCAGCAGACACTCATGATGAGCCTCGCGCTAATTGACGCCCTGATGCCGGGACAGTTGATCAGCAGCAACGCACCTCCTTTCTCCGTGTCGTGCCCCCGAGGCCACCGAGGAGCACCGCATTCACAATGCGACCGCCGTTTTCGCTCCTCTGCGGCTCGTGCACACGATACGCAAGGCGCACCCCGTCAAACGCCTCCAGGAACTGCGGGTCGGGCTCCGGCCCAAGCACGTCAGAGTCCGCTTCACCCTCGAGCATCTTCGTCGTCGCAACGTCCAACAGCACCGACCGAACCACAGACGCCTTCGAGCGTCCCGACATGCGCACGGCCGCAACCGCGGCGACGTCAGGGGCGGGCTCCTCGTCGACCTCGGTGACGTCGTCGTCCGGCACGCCCGCAGTGCGCCGCTTATCGAGCACAGCCGCAGCGGCCGGCGCAACGTTGGCGTCGCGATACGCAAGCGCCGCCATGAAGTGTGATTTCCATATCGGCCTGTTCTCGGCGCAGTACGACACCTTGCGCTCCCGCTCCACCATCTTGAGAAAGGCGAGGCGGTCGAAAGGGACGGCCTGGTCCGTGCGCACGGAGGCGGAGCACTTGCCGAGATGGCCGCGCATCGCCACAATCTCGCTCATCGAGTGCCCCTGGGCGAGCAACTTGGCGCCCTTGAACAGGCATTTGTACGCGTGCACCGCCTGCGATTGGAGTGGGGGCGAGTGCAATGTGAGTGACAGCGCAAGAGAGAGTCGAACGAACGGCGTCCGACGAATGGCACGTGGTGTAAGTGCGCCTACGATCGAAACCAACGTCCATCAATTCGGCCCACAATCCACGGCCCACAATCCACGTACACAGCACACAGCGGCCACAGTACGCGCACGCACCGGCAACGGCCCCTGGTGCCTTGTGATCGCAAAGGACATAGCAACCCGCTGGTAGGGGGTTCCATTCCCGTCGAGCACAAAAAACGACCCGCGCACCACCAACAGACCCGTCTGCTCAAACTGCTTGAACATCCGGGGCGGGAGGTGGAAGTACTCGTGTACCATGGCCGGCGCCAACTCGCCGCGCTCGTTGCGCTCCAACTCAATCACAAACTCCGAGAGAGCCTCCTGCACGGCCGCGTCCTCGAGCACGTGCGGGCCGTTCGAGATGCACGCCGACGTGAACTCCCCCTCCACCCACGGATAATCCGGCGTCAGCTGCACCACGCGGTCGGTCGTCTCGGACCCCGCGCGCGCCGCCTGCACTGCCGCCTGGGCATCGCGGAGGGACTGGCACTTGACGATGAAGAGTGGGCCCGGCGTCGGCTTCTTTGCGACAATGCGGATGCGCGCGTGCATGGGCTTGCCGTGCGGCACCACGAGAAGCGCGGGGCTCTTGTCCTTGGCCGAGTAGACGACTTGGTGGCCACACCCGAGGCGAAACTGAACGTCCACGAGCTCAACTCCCTTGTTGAAGCGCTGAATCTGCGCACACCGATGGAAAATGAGATGTCAGAAAAATGCCCACTTGCGCTGCAATGCCAAGAAATATATCCGCTTTTGCTGAAATGCGCAAGGTGCACGTGCCTGTGTGGCGTACGCACGTGGTTCTACAAGGAGTCTTCAATTCGGGTGTGGAGTGCGTGCGGGTGTGTGCGTACTCACTTTGAGGGAGGGCCATGACACGGACTTGGTTGACACACTGGCGTCCATGGACGACAGCGGCCACGATATTCGCTCGAGAACCTCCTCCATTCTCTAGGGTGAGAACAAACAGACAGAATGTCAATTGATGTGCCTCGTCAGCAATTGCACACCAGCGCCGAACATGCTGCCTCAACACGCACCGCCGCGAAAGCACGGAACGAGGAAACTAGTCGAGTGCTATCCCCATCAGAGAAGGATTTGTTGGCCCAAGACGCGAGAGAGAAGATATTGAAATTCCCCGAAGTTCGTCGATTCAGCAATTAAAAAGATGCGCCAATTCGAATATGCGTACCCAAACGAAAAAAACGGCCCTAAGATTACCCCAATTGCATTGTTGTTCTAAGGAAAAGAGTGTGCGTGTGTATGGCGTACCAGTGGTGTGCGCGTGTGTGTGTAGCGGTGTGTGTATGGCGCAGAGGCAGAGTATGCCAAGCACGCACACCGAGCTTCTCTCAGTCAACCCAGTGGCACGACATTCGACCAATCACAGTGCGCCGAGTGATGTCATGCGTCCATATATGGGCATAGAGTCTGTTACTTTCCATGTAAAGCTAATGGGATAATATATTAACAAAAAAGCACTTTATGAAGATAATTATCTTTTTATGGAAGGTAAAAACACCAGGAAAAATAGCCGAGCACTCGCCCGGCCGGATTGCCGACTGTTTACCGTGAACTTCTTCATGTTCTGCTTCGTTGTTGTGTGCGCTACTGTAGAGGGACCGTCGGTTCATCCAACGGACCGACTAACGCGTCCCACCCCATTTTTAACTGAGCAACACGCTCACGTGCACGCGTGCAAACGCCCGGCGGCACGAATGGACGCTGGTCTTTTCTGGTCTGGCGGCAGCATCCTCGAACGACTACCCAACGACGTCCTTCTCAGCCTCATCGTGGACCACGTCGCCCCGTCAAATGTCGGCGATGTCGTTGCGCTCGGTGCCACGTGCAAGTCGCTACGCAGTTTCGTGTGGGGCTCTCGCAGCGTGTGGGCTGGCGTTGCGAAGGTGGTGAGCGCGACGGGCAGGGAGTACTTCGAACCGGTGAGGACGTACAATCTTCGTTCACCGCTCGCAAGATGTGCGCGTTTTCACATGGGGTATCCAAAGTGCGCGTACTACCCAATGTTGCCGGCGGTGTGCACGGCTCCGTCGCGCGACGAGTGGGACCTCATGACGCAAGACGACCGTTGGAAGTGGTTCACGTCGTCGGTTAAGCCGCGCCTGTGTGGCATGTGCCACGCCGTCGCGGCGACAGAAGAAGTGGACTACGGCGAGTTGATGGCGTGTCTGGCGCCACACGTTCAGCCGGAGCCTATCAAGGGCGTGCGGGGTTACGAGCCCTCGTGTGCGTCGTGCATCCGCTCGCGCCTCGTTTTTCGACACCGCCACTATGGGACCAGTCGCGACGAGCGCTTCTATTCGGGCATTCCGGCGTCGCTGTTTGCCTCATTTGGCAGGAACACGGAGAAGGGCTGGCCGAAGGAGATGCGACAGTACGCCATTAGCGAAGTGCTCGCGTGTGCCGTCGAAGTGTACGGCTCGATCGACGCCTTCATGGAGGTGAACGCAACGAGGGACGCGTACGGCAAACAGGCGGCCGCGATTGACGCGTGGGAGGCACGCATCGCGGAGGACGCGCGTGTCTTCCTCGCCGGTCGTCGTCGAGAAGGCGAAACGGACGCGGAGACGAAGAGGCGCGTCTTTACGGAAATGGAGGCTGCTGTCCCTGAGGACAAGGTTGCGATCAGGCCTTGGGCGCTGCACGTCGATTACGGCGTGCCGATCCCATTGTGCCAAGTTGGTGCCCAAACGATCAACAAGGCGAGGGCGCGACGGCTCGGTTACATCGAGGAAGAGAAGCCGTCAGAGGCGCGACGGAGCGCGCGGGTCAAGAGCAAGCAAAGGGACGACGAAGAGCCGAATGTTAGTGCATCGGAGGGCAAAGGAGGGGCATTTGTCGCTAGTGCGTTGAAGAAGGGCGGCACGGAGGGGCCGTGACGAAGCGCAGCACACGATCTGATGGGCAGCAGCGCTTGTCGGCGGTTGATGTGAGTGCTGAACCGGTGCGACGAAGTGTACGCGGGGCGCGCGGCAAGGGAAAGCGCTCGTAAGAACCGCCCCGAGCCAGAACGTCTGTGTATATATACTTGCATGTCCATCAGGGGCTCCCGTGAGTACCCCTCATGTCAATGTTGCAACGAACTGCAGCATGTTATTTTCGATAATGAACACCCTCAGAGCTGAATCTTTATCGCGATATTAACAGAGTAAGTTGTTATGCGTTGAAAGGGGTGGCGCGCGGTCAGTCGTTGACCTTTCGTCGAGGCATGATCGGTTGCCTTCTATTTGCCTCCGAGCAGACGCCCGCGCACGCGTGGGAACTGCCGGTTCCAACTGCCTGGGCACTGAATCGGAAAAACAGTTCCGATAGTCCCTATCAGATGTTTTGATGACGCGGTCAGCACGACGGTCGTGTGGGCGCTGTAACTCACACAAAGGCACTCCTAAGCACGCGGATGCTCGCAGGCGTACATGCGCGCACACGCACTTTCACACACATATGTGCACACACAAACACACACGCACGCACACACACACACAAGCCACACGGACGCAAACGCACCCATATAATGCAAGATGCCGCCCAACAACAGGACACCGCGCCCTTTACCTGCTCTATTCGCAATCCTCGCGCGTAAGCACATCGCCCCCCTCGCCTTCATCGCAGCGCTATGGATTCTTCACGCGGCACCAGAGGCAGTGACGCGCGCGGTGCCGTCCCTCTGGCCGCAGTTTCTCAGCATGGGCCCGTCGGAGCACCTTGTTAACGTGCTTCCTCCACAGCCAACTACCATGTATGACGCCTGGCGGCTCGGCC
>CALSCQ010000418.1:0-20055 GCA_943704525.1 Pigoraptor vietnamica
CGCTGCCGGACGAGGTTCTCTTTCTGGGGGACTCCACCATGCTCAACGTCGACGGCAGCCCCATCAACGCGGTCACATACATCAGGAATCGCGCGACGAGCGGGGGGTGGCCGTTCCCCGTGAAAGTCGTGGAGGGGTTGAACTCCGTCCAAGCTGTGCGAAAGTTCGTCACGGAGGATTACATTGTCGTGAACCCCACCAACGGCGAAGTGTCGTCGACGGTTACGCTTGAACTGGTGAGCGGCGGCGTTGCGACCATTCTGTCGAACGCGTGCGCAATTTCCGAGCTTGTCGGCGACAAGGAGATGTTCAGGGAGTGGTCGTTTGGGCGCGGCGAGCACCTCGACCTCGCGCATCTCATGGTGGAGGCGATGAAGCGCGGCGTGCCCGTGAACCGCCCTCCCCTGGACAACGCGGTCGCGGCGAAGCTCTACGTCGCCGTTGCCAAGGCCGCCGTTACCTACGCGGCGGCGGAACACAAACACAGTGCCGCAGCCGTGACGCGCAGGAGTCTGAAGGTGGCGGACGGCGGCGAAGCGAGCGCCTGTCCGCTGACCATCGCGATTGCCACACGCAACCGCCCCTCCTACCTGCAGGAGCTCCTCGAAAGCCTGCTTGCGCAAAGGTGGTACCCTCCCGGCACGGAGCTGTTCGTCGTGGACGTGGCGTCGCTGAATGCGACGGATGTCGTGCGGACAGTCGACTGGTTCCGGGCGCGGGCTGGCAATCGAGTTTCAACGCGTTTCACGCGGTGGGAGCGCCCCGCGCACATCTCGGTCGCGCGGAACTTCATTCTCGAGAACGCAGCTGGCACGTACATCCTGTTTATCGACGACGACGACATTGCAGCACCGCACATGGTCGATCTGATGTATGCGGCCGCGATTCGTGGCGCCGACGTCGTGACGGGATTCGCCCGCAATTTTGAGGACGGCGGCAGCGACGGTCGCGTGCAACGGCACGTGTCGCTGTCGGTGGGCGCGGCCCACGAGAGCACGCTCTTCGTTCATCACGCGGGCAAGTCCAACGTCCTTGTGCGGGCGCAGGCGCTGCGTGATGTTGGCGGCTGCGCGGTGGACGAATTATCGGTCCCGACGCCCTTCGTCGACTGGGACATGTACGGCAAACTGCTTGCGAACGGCGCACGCGTGTTCGTCGTCCCCGAGGCGACATTCTTCTATCGCATGCGAAGTCGCGACAGCATCTACTACGACTCGGTTGGCAAGAGTGATCTCACTTTCTTTGCACACGCAAAGCGCGCCTGGAGCGTGTGCGACGTGTACGGCATTCCGCAGCACGTGTGCGCGGGCATAACGGCTTCGATGCAAGAGCTTGCTCGGCCGGGCGGGCGCGGTGGCTTTCAATTGCCGACGGCCAATCGCGGTGCCGACGCGTGTAAGTGTCCGCCGCCGGCAATGCCACTTAAGCCTCCAGTGGCATAAAGAGCTTTATTTAGCATTAGAAAGTTTACACAAATTGTGAGGAATTGTATCCGTCCACCGTATTATACCCGTAACGGCCAGATCCTCTCTTTAATTGGTATCGGTCCGGCGCGGCCGCGGCAAAATGAATGCCCGGTTACCGATCGCGAGTACGCAGTAAGCCAACGTTCACCTGTCGTTACTAGGAGTGCTCACGGTACACATGCAGTACCCCTGGTCGTAACTTCGTTAGTGGAGGCTGCCGAGTTACGGCGTGTTTAGTTGTCGGTTTTCTGCCGCCCGCCATTACAGCAGCGGCCGACCGGCGTCACATTGCGTGTCGCTAACTCCCATCTTACGCTAATTACACGGCATCAAGGTCTGCCTGTATCGGTCGCTACCGTGTCTAGTACCCCATCTTATGCTGCAAATCGTCATTAGCCGGCTCCCATGGTTTGTGTGTGCGTGTGTGCGGGTGTGTATGTGTGTGTGTGTGTGTGCCAGTGAAATGTGGCGTGTGTCCGGCGATGTTTGTATCAGTCAGGGGTACTCACGTATCAGTTTTATGCGGATCTGGTGTCGGAAATGTGTGTGCCGTCAGTACCGGTGTGAAAAAACAGTACCTGGTCAATTGTGTGCGTGCCGTGTGGCGAGTGCGGCGTGAAATTCAGTTTAATCTCAGTACCGACACTCAATTAGTAGACTTTCTTCCCGATGACCTCGACCTGGAACCCAATTTCCCTCAGCCGCTTGTGGTTGAGAATCATGCGTCCGTCAAAGATGAACGCGGGCTTGAGCATCGAGTCGTACACGCGCTGCCAGTCGAGCGTCTTGAACTCGTCCCACTCTGTGCAGATGACGGCCGCGTGCGCGCCCTGCAGCGCCTTGTAAGGGTCGCCCGAGCACTCGAAGAGGCGCCGAACTGTGCCCGTATGCACGGCACGCAAGAAGGTTTGAATGCGGGCAAAGTGAGCGAGAAACACATACGTACCGCTTGACACACACGCGCGCATGCACACGTAGCAACACAAACGAACACAGCACGTGCACCCGTACGACACGTGCGTACACAGTAACAGAACTGAAACAAACACAGACACAGAGAGGCACGGTACACCTCACAGCCGGCAAGCGGCGATTGACACACACCGTCCTCGTTGTCCATCTGATTAATGCCGACTTCCGTGAGGTCGGTCATCATCTGTTCGACCGTCACTTTCGGATCGTACACACACACACGCGCCCCTTCCTCCAGGAGATAAGACGTGACGTAGATGGACGACGACTCCCTGCGGGGACAAGCAACTCAGTCAACTGTGAGAAAGCGGGTACACAACTGCATTTACTCACACACACACACACACACACACACACACACACACACACACACACACACACACACACACACACATGGAGACACACACGCGCGCGCAAAACGCACAAGCGCACACACACACACACACATGCACACACAGCACGCATGCACGCACACGCACCTGGTATCGCCCGTGTCCTTTTTGAACGCGAACCCGAGCACGCCAATCTTCTTTGCGGTGACCGTGTTGAAGAGGCAGCGGATGATCCGATTCGCAAACCGACGGCGCTGGTAGTCATTCATCGTCACGACCTAAAGTGACGCCAGAACAAGACACAACTACGTGAGTGGGAAAGAGCACCAAACAGCAGTGTATGAAAGCGTCCATGACGTGCGACGATGCGCTGAGCGACAAAAATTACGGCCTGCCGGCAAACGTGTTTGCACGCATGAGTGCGCGACCACTTCTTTAGATTGTTGACAACAGCCGAAAAAGGCAAAAAGCGTGCATGCACTGTAATGGCACAGTAACTGCATAGCATCACACGGAAACGCACCTGCTTCCAGTATTCGGCGACCTCGGGCAAATGGAGCGACTCGCAGAGGTACACGAGGTTGAGAATGTCCTTCTGAAAGCAGCTGCCGCCGAAGCCTGTCCGCAAGCACACATCATAGTGAGAAGGGAATAGACGGTGTTCAAACAATAGGAGACCAAAAGCGGCGGCAGCAGCATCGGTTATGCGCGCACTAAGAATGCATATGACCACGTGCGCTACGGCGAGCGATGACGGCACCCCCGACACGGCACCCACCGACGCTGGCCTTGAGAAAGTACGGTCCAATGCGCTTGTCGAGTCCGATGGCGTGCGCCACTTCCTCCACGTCTGCGCCGGTGGCCTCGCACACGGCGCTAATCGCATTGATGCTCGAGATGCGCTGTGCGAGGAACGCATTCGCCGTCTGCACACACGAGCGAGAGAGCAAGGCGGTGCGATTCGCAGGCGGGTGTGTGAGAAGGAGGGTCCATGAAGATGCAACCCGGCCGGCTGGCAGGCCGTGCGACATTAAGTAACGACGCACACCATTGCGAATAAGAGGCGGGGAAGCAGAAGACAGGCAGCGCATGCACGTACATCGCGACGAGGGGGCGCGCAGACCCACCAGCTTGGAGAGCTCCGACGACCACAGGTTCATCGTGATGACCTGCGACTTTGGCACCCAGTGCTCGTACACTTCCGAGAGCGCGGCCACGGCGGCCAAACCGGCGGGCGTCTGGTGACCTCCAATGAGCACGCGGTCCGGCCTCATGAGGTCGTTGATGGCCGTTCCTTCGGCGAGGAACTCTGGGTTGGAGAGAATGTCAAACTGGATGCCGTTGGCGGAGTTGGCGTTGAGGATCGAGTCGATGCTGTCGGCCGCGTGCACGGGGACGGTCGACTTCTCGACGACAATCTTGCGCGTCGTCGCAACCTGAGAAAGGGCGAGTAAGAACAACATACCACGGAGACACGCGAACAAGCGCAAAAGCAAAAAACCGACACACACGCTCGCGCGCACGCGCACGCGCACGCGCACGCACATACGCACGCACGCACACGCCCCAAGCACGCACGCACACGCCCCACACGCACGCACGCACACGCACACACACACACACACACACACACACACACACACACACACACACACACACCACACTACACACACACACACACACACACACTTCCACACATCTCGGGCACTCTCTCACACACAATCACTCACTCGCTCAGCAAATAACCAACAATGCGCGCACTCAAAACCACGCACGCACACAACCTATGCACAGGCGTTCATATGGCTCTTGAACAACATACAAACCTGTGCAATCCGCCTCGCCGCCGCTTCAATGTACTTCAGGTCGGCCGCACGCCCCTTGCCGACGCCAAACGTCTTCGTGGGCGTGTTCACGCACACAAAGATAAGATCGGCCTCCTTAATCTCGGCATCAACCTCCGACGAGAAGAAGAGATTGCGCCCGCGGCACTCCTTCACGACCTCAAACAGGCCGGGCTCATAGATTGGGAGTGTGTCGGAATTCCACGCCGCGATGCGCTCCTTGCTAATGTCGACGACTGTCACGCGGATATCGGGGCACTTGAGCGCAATAACGGCGCAGGAAGGGCCGCCGACGTAACCCGCGCCGATGCAACAGATCCTCTTGACCACGCCCATCTTTTTTTTGCTTTGTGTGAGTTACTCGCAACTTGCACAGACACAGACGCCGTGACGCGCAACAGCGTCGTCCCAACGACGCAAGGTCACAAACGCGCTGAGGGCTAACAAAGTAGTGCTCGTGCGTACGGGATGTACTTTTCCAGCACACGGCAGCCAGCCTCAATGAAGAAGGGTGTGTTCGGGAGGTTACCAGCGGACTGTCAAGCCCCCAACCAACCGCACTTGTCGCCGATTTGACGACTGCATTATCTATTGAAATCGCCATACAAAATGGGAATTGACGTTACCCCTGCTCGCTGTAGAGCGGCCCGGCACAACTGACGCCGGCGACAACCGACGGACACTCTCGCCTGCGAACGGCTCACCCAGCCACGATGTGGCGATCTGTCCGTTGGCGGGAAGACGCGTCGCATCCAAGTAATAGGCCGGATGCACACACTGGCCTGACTCCGCCCGGGCTGCCAGTGGACATCTCGCAGCACTGACGCCGCCGGTTCGTTCGACAAATGTTTCATTTGCACGAATGAATAATCCATAAAATATCTATAATAACTCATCTGTCCCAAACGCGCATAAGGCGTAAAGACGTACGCATGACATCCGCGTTACCGGCGATCCGGCGGCAGTTCCGTCGTCACGGCTGGAAGCGACGTCAAAGTCACCTTCGATCAGCCGACTCGCCGACGTCCGTGTCCACGCGGGGCGCTTGCGCCGGCGATGGGCAATCGAGCATGTGGTTGAGCAGTTCGCTCGCGACCTCATACTGCACGCCTGCAGTATAGTGCCGGTTGTCGGGCGATGCATCCGCGCGACCAAACGAGTACTGCAGGTAATCGAGGACGGGAATTCCCGCGTCGGCCACCATCTCCGCCGAAACCTCGTTCACGAGCATGACACGTTGGAAGGTCCGACACAGGTAGACAGCCGGCAGCGTCCTGTTATCATACTGCGTCTGCGCAGTGGATCGCCAGATGAGGCGCGTACGGCTGGCCGGAAACGCCGCCAGCATGGAATCGATGAACTGGCGCATAAGGGCAGGAAATTTGTCGAGGTCGGGCACCGTCGACACGTAGTGAAGACCGATGTTGAACAAGACGTGCGTAGGAGCGACCGAATCGTCTGGCACGAAAGGGTACGCAAACGCACGCGACGGTTTGACGTGCGGTGCGGGGAGCGTCTCGTTGCGAACGGAGCCGGCGCCTTCGCCCGCCGATTCCGGCCACTGCGCCCCTTGCAACTGCTTGAGAAACGCTTCGCTCGTCCACATCTTGAATCCGTCGCGTTGAGGAACGTATTCTGTGCGGTCGGTGAGTTCGCTGGCGTGGTGGTAGGATAACGTAACGTTGACGCGCGGAAAGTGCGCCACTTTCAGGAATTCGACGTACGACGGCAGCGTGTTGCTGAAGCGACCCGGAACGCATTCGAGCGAAGATTCGACGACGAATGCGTCCGTTACGTTCGATAGGCCCGGCATGCGCATGCGATAGCACGAAATTTCGGCGGTTCCGAACTCGGGGAGAGTGGTGGCGTAGTTGAGCATGTAGTGGTAGAGGTTGCGGTTGAGCGAGTCGCCGACGGAGTGGATCCACACGTTGCGCAGTCGACGGAGGAGGTCGTCCATTGTCGGACGTGAGCTCACGATCGGGTGCCAAACAAAGGCCTCGGCTGGGCGATGCGAGGCGGCCTTGCACCGCCAAGTGCCGGGAAAGGAAGGGTCGGCGCACGCCTCATTGCGCGGCCGCCAGCGGCCCATACGCAGCGCGGGGTCGTCGAGGGGCATCCAGCGCCGGTAATACACGTTCTCTCCGGGACACAGGCCACCGCGAAGCTGCGACACGTCGGGCGGCAACGGGGGCGACAGATGTGCCGCCTCGTCTTCTCCGCGACCGGTCACCACAATCTGCGGTGCCTCCTCGCCGTCGACGCCGATCCATTCGATGAGAATCGTCAGCTTTTTCCGCTGGCACCAATAAAGGCCCTCGCACTCGCGGTAATCCAGCCGGGCATGGACGCTGTAAACGCCTTCGTCGAAGAGCCGCGCAGCGAACGAGTACGTGCCATCGAGGTTGTCGATGGGATGTCCCACGTACATGCTTGGTCCCCTTATCTCAACACGAAAGCTATCGCCGCCACACGCTCGGTTCATCCCGTCCGCGTCGCGCGCCCGAATTCCGAACACGATCCTGTCGCCCACGCGCACGGGGTTCCTGGGGCCATATTTGGAGAGGCCGACGAAGACGGTGCGACGGGGATCCGTGGTCGCCGCCTTCACGCACGGGGTCGGATACTTGCAGTAGTCGTAGAGGGCACGCCACGCCGTCCACGAGCGATAGTCCGGCGGGACCACGTGACCCGGATCATCTGCCAGTCCTCTCGGAGACGATGCATCCGTTCCTACATCCACCGAGGAACCAACCGGAAGTGGACCCCCTTCGCTGTCGCCGTCGCCGTCACCGCTGGGCGCCGTGGGATGGACTGCGTCCACAGATCCTTGCGGCGCCGTGCGAGTGTACGATACGAGAACGACGAGGGCGATCACGGATGTCAGGCAGCCGGCGAGACATCGCTGGCGAGACAACAGCGGCATGATCGCCAGTTGCACACACACCGAGCGGAAACACCCGGCTCCGCTCACTTTAGACGTTTCGACAACCGATTTGCCTTAGTAATCGCGTTCCGAAATTTGACGAGGACAGTGCCAAAGCACGTGCGGTTACGCTGAAATGCCGGACTGTGTCTCTCTTCTCGCATTTAATTTATTAGCGCATCGCTCCAAAAAAGGGCCAAATTCTAACAAGACCTCAATTCATTCGAAAACTCCCCCGTCCCACCACAAGCCCACAGCGGCACTGGATGTGTGTAACTGCCCAATCAGCGCGCAGGAGAGTCAATCCTCGCAATTTGATTGGTCAAGACATTGACATGGCGTTGACATGTGTGCCACGTGCCAGTTCAGTTACACCAACCGCGGTCACATCCTGTCGCTCAAAAAAAACGTCCCCTTCGCAACACCTCAAGCTGGAGTCGGCGCACTGGCCGGGCACTTGAGTGCGCACTCCGGCGGGCCACACTTGACCCTCACGTATCCCCCCGCCGGCCGGCCCATCGGCTTTGATCGCCTCGCCGAGCCGGTGCTCCTGCCTTACCGAAGGGGTCGCTGGCAGTCACAAACCTACGGCCGCGATTAACCTAAGCAAACCCCGCCCAGCGGACTTTTCAGCGGGGCGCCATGCGGTGCCTCCACCACCGGCGATGTGGCACACATTTGGCTGCCGTCGTTGTGGCGCTGCAATTGCTGTGCGTATGGCTGGTCTTTTGCCGCTCGTCGGGCATCGTGAAAGGAACACCGGGCGATGCGAATGCCACAATACCCGTCGGTGAGTGCCCACATTCAGGCGACGGGCCGTCATTGACAGTGTTGCCGCCATGCTGCTGCGTTGCGTAGTTTCTTCCCCTGTATTTTGATCATATAGCATTCATTGGCAATCGCAGCTGAGGCATTCGGCGGGACTGATGTGTTGGCGGCGGCGGCGGGCGGCTCGAGGCGACTTGCCAGCGGCGGTTTGAGCCTGTGGCGGGCGGCGTTTGACTACTGCAAAGACCCACCACCGTGCGTGCTGGATCCCACCCGACAGACGGACGCCGCCAATACCGATTTCGTCGTTTCGCGCGAGAAGGGACCGGCCGGGTGGGTCGTCGCAGCGGGTGAGCCCTTCGTCCTCGTCGTACGTGCGCGCGATGCAAATGCCGACGAACGCGCGTGCGGCGGCGACAGTTTCCAGGTGGATATTCGCGGCCCGAGTTTGTTTCAGGGGTATCCGGTCGATCTGCTTGACGGCACGTACGCGCTGTCGGTAGTGCTGTTCGATCCCGGCGATTACAAAGTTCGCGTGCGCCTCGACTATCGCGCGTGTGAGGGGCTCTCACGTTGTCGTGCAGAGAACGTCACCGAAATGGTGTTCGAGTATATCGGGCCGGAGGAAGTCGCCGTGCTCGAGGTCGAGCCGTCGCGCGACGGCGGCATTGCAGCGGAAGGAATTCGGGGATCGGCCGCCGGCACACGCGGTGTGTTGTACGGGGCTGACGTCCCCTTCAACAGCGCCACATACTTCAAGGGGCGGTGGCAGAGTACGTCTCCTTGCCGCTCGGACGGCGATGGGTGCTATGTGGGCGCGCGAGTGAACCCCGACGATGGCCTCGTATGGCGGCCTCTCGACAACGCGCGACCGGTGCTGCCGCTCTCTTCTCTGCGAGGACAGTGGGTTCACTCAATCGGTGACTCGCTCTCGCGCAACCTCAACATCGACATGGGACTGCTTCTCGCCAGCCGTGGGTTGCGCGTTGTTAACTACTGCGTGTACAGAAACGTCGATGCGGCCGAGCTCGTCGTGCTCGCCAACGGCACGAAGGAGCTCCGGTGGAATAGGCCCGCGAATGCCCCGATGCTCATCCTCGAGAGGGGTTGCAAGTCGAACTCCGTCGCAATGTCGAACGCGTGGGTTGACTGGGTTGACGACGCGACGGGGCGCGTGTTTCGGGGACGCTACTACACGCGGTTTTGGATGTGGCACTACTATCCCGACCTTGACTTCACAGTAACCCACCAGTGGATGGGCTATCCGGATACACCCAGCCTCCGCGGTGACTCCCCGCCCCACTTCACGTTCAAGACCTGGGCACACGAAGCGTTCCTCGCATTTGTCGATCGCCACAAGAGCTTCTGGTCGTCGTCGCCGTCCACTCCACCAGCCCCTACCCCGACGCCCGCGACGACGGACCTGCCAGTGACGACGACGGCGGTTGCGAGCGGCGCGTCGCCGGCGACGGCGACGTTGGCGGTTAATATCAATTCCACTGCGCAGGCGAGTCAGTCCGTGTGTCAGTTAATCCGGTTGCAATTTCATGCCCGTGCGCACATTGTGGCCGTTTTCTTGGATGACCACTTCGAGCTTGGACGTGTTGTCCTCCCCCACAATATTAATCTATTTATTATAATTGAATCGCTGCAGGACGCCAGTGCCAGTGGCTCGCCAACGCCGGACTCCCCTGTCGTCAGTGCGCCTGACGCAGAGCCGCAGTCATCTCCGGTTCGTATCGAGGTGGTCGACGTTGCGGCCCTGCGCAAACTCTTTCCGCGCGATCCCTCCGTCGTCCTCATGAATAAGGGGCTGCACCACGTGTCTGACGACAATGATCCGCACCTCGACGTTGAGTACGAGTGGCACGTCTTGGATTTTCTTCGCCGCGCTCGCGAGGATTTTCCCCAAGCGACTCTGCTGTGGCGGTCAACAGCGACGACACAATGGAGTCGGAGTGCATTGTCGCGATCGCACAGTTGCCGTACCGCTTACCGCGTCGCTTTTGCGAACGAACGGGCGGCGAGCGCAATTGTCGCTTTCAACAAGGAGGAAGCGGCGGAAGGGCGCGCTCCCGTGCGCGTGCTGGATTACTACCAGGTGTCGCTAGGCCGTCCGGAAGCCGCGCCGGATAACCGCCATTACAAGATGGATGTCGAGGCGCCCGTTGTAGACGAGTTGTTCAACATCATTGCTGCAGCGACGGAGGGGAGGAGTTAGTACTGCTATTGCCGCGGGTCGGTGCGCCGGCATATTCACAACCTCTCAGTCTCCGTGCTTTAATATATTCGGATTACCAGTAGCGCAACCGACCTCACTGTGCCGTGAACACAAACGCGTCGGAGAGCTGGGTACGTCCCATGCTGACGTGCCGGCTCTGTGAGTATGTGCGCGCGTGCTTGTATAAACTGGCGCATCGACAATCAGATGCGCTGTGCCGTCGTGTGTACAGTCGTGCAACGAAAGTGAGCTGAATAGGCAAGGACGCTACATACGCAGACACACACAAACACTCACACACACACACACTCACACACAGAGTCTTCAAACAAACAAACACACACATGTTGCAGAAGGCGTACTGGAAAACGACCAACGGCACAATTGCGATCGAGGCATTGATCATGAAATCACCCTTTTTCCACACACGACGCAGCGCAACATGCACGCACGCACGCACTCACGCACGCAAGGCCCTCTGGAATTGATTTAGAGAACAGGCACAGCCCACGCAGTTGACCTCACGACACCCCGTAGTCCTCCATGTTCCACCTGAACCTGGCGTGCGCCTTCTCCGCGTCTTCCGGCCTGACGACGGACGACCCAATGTCGCTCTCAAACGCCTCGTTCGGTATGACGAGATTGGGGAACATGACGAAGCAGTCGAGCGGGAAGTCGTGCAGCACCGCCTGCAGCGCGCCCTCGTCGAAGGGTAGATCAAACTCGTTCGCGGCCGTCAGGAGACGCAGGTAGGCAGAGCGGTCGATGCCCACGGCGAACGACCCGACGCCCGTCCCGCGATTCGTGTAGAGGTGCGGCCCCACCCACTGCACGTAAGAGGGCCTCCAGTCAAACTGACGCGACCCGAGCTGCAAAATCTTCCAGTTTGTGGGGACGTCGCGGTACACGCTGTCGAAGAGGGCGGAGAAGTTGCGGTGGAACAGCGCGTCGTCGTCGAGCACGAGGATTCGCCTATAGTTGGCCGCGTGCGCCTCCTTGAGGACTGCGATGAAAGTCTTGAGGTAACCCCACGCGCCGGGTGTCTTGATCCCCTTCCGACCGAGCTTGTTCTCCATGTAGGCCACGCGGGCGAGGCGGCTGTCGTAATCGAGGTGGTACTCGCCGCCGTTTGCCACCGTGCGCACGCCCATTTCACCGTCGGGGTTTCGCGCGAGTGGGCGCTGTTGGTACGCGCGAAATTCCTCGATGTGCGGGAACGCGCTCCCGTTGACGGCCGAGAATCGGTGCACGGTCATCCCCAGCGCCTGCGTCATCGCGAGCACCCGCTCCCACCGCTGCGGGCGCCGGTCGAGGTTCATGACGTAAATCCTGTCGAAGACGGCGTTGGGTGTTATCTGTGAGAGGGGGAGACCGAGCACGGGGCGGCGGTGCGGGACGTACACGCGCGCCGTGTCGTTGATGACCTGCCAGCGCCGCGCGACTTCCAGCGGCTCCTTCACCGCCTTGTATTGCTCGCTCCAAGGCAGGCTCGACCGATATCCCGTCGCATTCACCATGTTCTGCAGGTCGAGGTAGTCGTTCGAACCGGCGGCGTCGAAGAACGCCTCGCACATGTTGAACCCCGCACGGCACGCGCGCATCGAGTAGTCCGTGTGCCACTGGCCGCGCGTCGGGAAGTTCAGCTCGTCCACGTAGCCGATCGTCCGCAGCAGCTCCGGCGTGAACGTCCAGAACGCGCCCATGACGTCTTGCACCGGTACGTGCGCCTCGAGCAGCCCCCGTCGCACCGGCTGCTTTAGCGTCAACCCTGGCGGCAGGCCCTTCTGGATCGCCTTGCGATCGAGCTCGTGGCGGTGTTCGACGTGCAGGAACGCGAGGTGCTCGTAGGGGCCCGCACGTATCGCGTTGAAGTAGAGGTCGTCCCACCCGGCGCGCTTGAAGACCACGTCGTCGTCCACGCGGAAACCGACGTCAAAGTCGATCCTGGACGCGAGCTCGAACATTGTGTTGGTCTGTCCACCGGCGTAACGGCCGTTGTTACGTATTATGAAGAGCTCGTGGGGAAAGTGGGGCACGAGGCTGTCGAGGTAGGCGAGGGTGCCGTCGGTGGATCCGTCGTCTGCTACGATGACCGTCCTGCGGGAGCGGGAGTGGACACTGTCAGCGGTGGACACTGGCGCGGCGAACAGTCCAGACACCGCCACAGTTCGTTTCACAACAAACAAAGGCCCTCATCTAACAGCAGCAGCCCCCACCCATCCCAAACGTCGCGCTGTATGGAGTCCCATACCCTCACCTCCCATCGTGTATCAAACGGCAACACACACGCGCGCACATAAAGCACATACACGCACGCACGCACGCATGCACGCGCGCGCGCACACACACACACACACACGCACACACGCGCACACACGCGCGCACACACGCGCACACACGCGCGCACACACACACACACGCACACACGCGCGCACACACACGCACACACACGCACACACACGCACACACACACACACACACACACACACACACACGACCCGTCTCTCCAAAGCCCGACTCCCATCTCACGAGCACCCACCAATCGTACGTCGTTGATCGCGTCCGCAGAAAGCCCTCTATACACTTCTGCAGGTACTTTAGTCTGTTCCACGTCGACACGGCGAGAATGGCCTTCGGACGGCGAACTCCCCTGTACACGAGCGGCATCGTCACAATGGGAAGCGCCCTCCGTAGGGACGCGTCCACGTACTCCCACGCGTGCATGCGCGCCAATTCCTGCCCGTATCCGCCACTCGCAGTCACGCGGTCGTGCATCACGTTGAAGATGGACGCGTTGCCGGTGGGCGCCTGGACGATCCAGTTGCCCGCGCGCGCCCCGCACACAAACGGCACGCGTTGCTCCTGCCCCTTCAGCGCAAACCACACGTCCGCGACATTCGGCAGCTCAAAGTCCGCCGGCCGCAAACGCAACGCTTGCGTCGGATAGACGACCGTCCCCGTCCCAAGCACATGCACGGGGTAGTCCGCCGTGTTATTGAACACGTGCCGGTGCACGTAGCGGCGCTGCCGGTAGTATCCGACGTCAAGTTGTCCGACGAACACGCACAGGTTGCCCACGACCACGCGGTCGCCGTAGTCGCGCAGCCGGGCCACGTGACGCCCTACGTAGTCCGGCGGGTAGAACAGGTCGTCGTCCATTATCACTGAGTAATCGGAGTCTCTCTTCTCCGCCCAATGGAACTTGTTGGCGTCGCCGCGGTCGCCGTGGAGTCTGGACAGCGCGACCTCTATCTTAGGGTCGTTCGCGAGGAAGCTCGGCACGCTGTCGTGGCCGTTGAGGAACACGCGCACTTTCGACACGAACGGGTAGATGCTGTTGACGGCATTGTGCAGCATCCACAGGGGCCGCGACACCGTCGACGCAAGCGACGCGACCACCGTCCCTCCCGCGCGCAGGAATCTCGGCGCCAAAAACGACCGCGACTGCGCCAGAGCCGCGAGTTCCAGCTTGCGCACCATGCACTGCTGCCTGGCGTCCGCGGACTGCGATCGACCGACGAACGTAATACCCAGACGGAGGCGCCTCGTGACAGTGAGCGATCGGAACAGCAGGCGACGGTCAGTGCCGGGCGCACCCGTCGGCAAGTATTCGAACGGTAGGAGGGAGAGGCCCGTTCTGACGTCCGTCACGTTCACCACCGCGCGAACGTGTTCGTCACATTGAACGGCAACGTGCAACTGCATGAACGCGTCCGGGGGCGCGTCGGTCTCAACCCACGCATGGCTGCGGTGCGGGTGGGAGGGCGACCCCATTTCGCCGCATCGCAGGCGACTGAGGACGACATTGGTGGCGTGCCACAATTGCCAACAAAACGCCCTCTCGTGCGCATCAAAGAGAAACACCCGTCGCGCTTCCGAGCCCTCGCTCAAGTCGATGCCACCAAGCGCGCGCCACTGTCGGTCAAAGTCAGCGAGATGCGCAGGGACAACGGGAGGCAACTCGACGGCCGCCGAGATCTCGCTCTTGTTCGACGCCAGCGGGAAGGGGGACGTGGCGTTGTGGACGCTCACCCCCGCGCGCCGCAGGGTCGCGTTGAGACCGTCGATCGAGAGGATGACCACGAGCGAATTCGACGCGTCATTGATGGAGAGCGCGAAAAAGAGAAATGTGGTCCATGCGAGAAGTCCGAACATGACCGTGCTGAGGCGACACGGCGACACGCGTCCGGGCAGTCGCCCCGCCATCGCAACGTCGCGAGAGGCGATTATGCACACGCACCTTCAGCCCAACGTGTCGCGCAGGCGGGTTTCTGAGGAATGCCCCTGCTTCCAGGATACGACGACCAACATACCCCTTCGTCGATGGAGTGGATGGGCACCGGCGAGCCC
This sequence comes from Pigoraptor vietnamica, assembly GCA_943704525.1. Taxonomy (NCBI): domain Eukaryota; class Filasterea; order Ministeriida; family Capsasporidae; genus Pigoraptor; species Pigoraptor vietnamica. The sequence continues at coordinate 14,880 of CALSCQ010000418.1, forward strand.
CGAAAGATCCCTTCATTTTGTGTTCCTATCACGCGCGGCGTGTTCGTTGGTGTGTGCGCGTGTGGGTGTGTGTGTTGTGCGCGTGCTTGTCACGTTCTCGACCACTGCCACTGCGCGTGAGTATGGCGTTTGCGACATGTGCCCGTGTGTGGTGGGGAGGAGAGCGTGTTCAGAAGGATCACAGCAAGCCCTCGGTTGTGTTTCGCGCACATTCTGTGATCTGATGTGTCATCAAGACCATGTCACCCCCGTCGGCCGCGGGAACTGTTGAATACCAAACACAATGGGTTGCATCGGCGAATCCCCGGCGGCGGGCGTCTAAGGTCCCCGGCGCACAAACCACGAAAGCCCATTCACTTCAGACCTTAACACGCACCACCACGACAGCTCCGCAGGAGCCTGCCGCCCGCCGGCGCCAGTCTGCTCAGCGGTATTGGCGCAGTTTGTAATTGATTCAAAACCGACACGCCTTCAGCTCTTCAGTAAGAACGCCCGCAATGATCGTCATAAGATTTCCACATCAACCATCTGGTTGCCCGGATGCAGAGGCCGGTGACGACGCATCAGTTGCGCCTCCCGATTGGCTATGAGCTGGTGTGGTGCGACGCGGGGTCCCGCTCGCCGGAGGACTCAGTGCGCCGTGTGGAACGCACACGCCGCCCCGGCACCGGTTATGTCGCGCTCGGGTGCGTGGCTTCGGGTTCGCATGGATTGCGCTCCGTCGTGCCGAGCATTCCGGAGCTTCGGTGCGTGCGGCGCGACCTGGCGATTGCGTCTGGCTTCGACGAGTTGGTGCCGGTGGGACAGCACGCAGAGCAAGTGCCGCGACCACAGACTGCCAGCGTGTGGTCCGTGTCGAACGAAGCGGGGACGTTTTTATTTTCGTCCCCTCAGAAGCGGCTGAACACATCGCTCGCCTTCGTCATTGTGAGCCGCCGCGAGCCGTTGCGCACGCACCGGCCGAAGCGAGGCCCTGCGACCGCATCGCGCCAGCTCAGGGTCGCGGCCCGCAATCGCCATCTGTTCCGCCGGAAGCAATCACTGCGCTCGTCACTCACGAGTTCTCGATGCTGTGGACCTCGGATGGCACGTCGGCGAAGGAGCGCGTGTGGCTGTGGCGGCCGTGCACGCCGGCCCAGGGGTATGTCTTTTTGGGCGACTGCGCCACGTGGTCCAAAGCGCCGCCCGTCGAGGGTGCCGTGGTGATTGCGGAAGAGGAAATTGGGTTCCTCGCCAAACCGGAGCGGTTGAGCTCGTGTCAGTGTGGCGGGACGCTGGGACGGGCGCGCGCACGGACTGCGCCGTCAGTGAATGCCCATTGCGCCGCCCAACCGGCTTTCAGGTTGCGCTGCTGCTGAAATCGCCCAATGCCGGCGCCCGGCCGTGGCCCGGCGGGCGCCAGTCTCGTGGGGACATCGTCGGCGACTGTTGGCCGGCCGGGCAAAAAGCGCCGGCGCCGCCCGGCGGCCTTGTGCTGGCAAAAAGCGGCTCAGTCGGCACCAGTTGCCGCACGTGACTGCTGGCACTGAACTGGAAAAAATTTTGGCGTTTCTGGGCGCTTGTCGGTAACGTTCTGCTGGCAAATCAGGGGCTTGTGCTGGCAAAAGACGGACTTCTACTCGCAAAAACCGACCGTACTGCAGCCGTGGCAAAAAAAATCGATCACGCGACTGCTGGCAAAAAGGCCCGGCCGGCCCGGCCACTATTGGCCGAACTGGAGAAAAGGCCGTCAGCCACCTTTCATTGTCATCGCTTCACTATTGAATTGACACTATTGGAAAGAGGCGAAAAAAATCTGTGACAATGTTACCAATTTCACACCCCCGGCGTACGCTCGCACACGTGATGTGTCCACCATCTTGCGCTGTGATTGGCTAACTTCCCTTAATGCACCTTGGCAGTCCACCCCTTGTTTATATATATTCACCAACTATAAATGGAGTAGTGTCAAATTCAGTAAGACTCGTCCAATTGCAGAGGGCCAGGGCACGGCCAGGGGGCTTGACCGCCGGGTCAAATTCGGCGGCACTGGTAGGCTTGCGCAGTATGACCGTCGGCCGTCAGTTCCGGCACTCTGAGTCACTGTGTGAATGATACTCGCATCATGGGTACAGTTACGGTTGCGACTGGCAGTACTCGGCCTGAAGGTGCCGCCAGCCACGTCGTCATGGAAAGCAACAACCCCGCCCACAACCGGCCGCACCGGCACCGCTGACACAGTGCTGTCCACGGAATCTACGCCAAGTGCTTGGCCGCCTGATCTCACTGTGGTCAGCTGCCGCCGTCGCTACAGCTTTTAATCCGGCTCGGCTCAAACAGCCGAGACTTTGGCTGTTATTTGAAATGTCCGTTCGGCGCAGGCGCGTACTGCAAGCATTCGCACTCGTCTTCTGCGCTATCGTGTCCTTCGCTTGCTCATATGGATGGCTCGGAGTACGGGTTACCGTTACCGACGTCAGCGTTGTGTGGTTTAGTACAACGCGTACCTCGAGCAATGCCGACGATGATCATCAGCGCGCACAAAACGGCGATGCCGTCAGCGACAACATCAACATCGCGGAGGATTATGCGCACGAACTGCAGACCCCTGTCACCGCCGGCGGCGGTACGTGGCCCCGGCTATATCTGATGGCGCCAAACCTATTTGGCCCCAACAACCAGTACTACAACTTCTTGGAGGCCCTCAAGCTCGCCGTCGCGCTCAACCGCACGCTCGTTCTGCTGCCCTTTCGCGAGCACCGTGCATTCAACCACAAGATCGTGACCGCCGACGCGATGCACTTCGATCGCACTTTCGACGTCGAGCGGTTAATGGATTCCGGTATCCTCGGCGGGTCGATATCGCTCGAGGCGTTTGCCGATTTTCTCAGCGCGCGGCCAGAGGGGCGGGTGATTGATGCTTGTTGGTTCAACGGGCAACCATCGGTAGTTTTCACCAACGTTGCGTGCGCAGATGTGGGCGGGGCCGTGTGCGCGGCGGTCATCAAGACAAACGCGTCGCGCGATCTGTCTCCCTCCGCGGTTATTGCGACCCTCGGCGCGCACGCCTCCGCTCGCGTGCTTTCTGTGGACAGCCTCGTATTTCGCAATTCGCGATACGCCATGAACGCGCGGTCTCTAAAGCACGGGGGGCTCGCTTATCGCGACCAGCACTTGGCCGCTATTCGCGCGCTCCCGTACGCCCCTTCGATCGTACACAACGCCACGCGCATTATTCGCGCGCTCTTTGGCGATGATCCTTTTATCGCGGTCCACTGGCGCCGGGCGGACTACGCGCCTGGAACAGCGCCGCCGAACTGTACAACGTACCTCTATTGCGTCGACTCGACGAACATCACCGAACTGCTCGACGTGGTGGACAGCGCAGTCCACGCCTTTGCGTCCGCCGGAGGCATCGCGCGAGCCGGGTCGCCGCTGAAGGTGTATTTGGCCACGACACGCATCTCCGCGGAAGAAAGGGCGCACTTTGTAGCGCGGGGCTACGGTAGCGTCGTTGTGTACCCGACGTCGCCGGGAGAGGTTCCCTACTACGTGTCACTAGTGGAGCAGGAAATCTGCAAGCGAGCGGCGGCCTTTGTCGGGTCGGCCGATTCCTCCTGGACGACGTGGGTTATCGAGTCTCGCATTGCGCAGGGATTGCCGCACACATGGTCGACGTCGCAGTTGTTATGGCCGTATCACGTGCGCTTCTCGCGACCGGCGCCTCCGCCTTCGTTCGTCAACGCCACGGCATGCGGGTATGCTTACATGGGCATCTCGCGCGAGCGACCGGCTATGACCTTGACGCTTGTTTGTCCGCCGGGAACCGTCGCATCGTCTGTTCTATTCGCCAGTTTCGGAGCGCCGACGGGGATCTGTTCCAAGTTTGTGCTGGACCCACATTGTCACGATCCCGAGTCCGAGCAGCACGTACGCGACAAATGCGTGGGAAGGTCCCGCTGCGACATTGCAGTCACCAACGACGAACACGAGGGGAACAGCCCGAGCTTTGCGTTGTCGCGCTGCGAAACTGGCGGTTTCGCACTCGCCGTCCTTCTGGCGTGTACGCCAGTTGCAGCCGTTGTTAATCACTAACAGCGCGTACAAACAGTGCGGCAGTCTGTGTACGGCCACATAAATACGAAGCTGCGCCCGCGTGTTCTCTGTGTGTGCCCAACTGAATGTGCATGTGCCAGTTACGCAGCAGGCCGGGGCCGTAATAGGCTTACCGCCTATTAGGCCAGGTACTAATAGACTATTAATATATAGTGACTATCTGCCTCCATTGACGTGACGTTGCCAGTTCTACGCGCCGGTGTCCCTGCGCACATGAGCCGCCCGCGCCGGGAAGGCAACGGCACAATCAGCTATTCAATCATAGTCCAAACATGACCCTGCTGCGGCGATACGGCGACACGCGTCCGGGCAGCCGTCGCCCCGCCATTGCAACGTCGCGAGAGGCGATTATGCACCTTCAGCCCAACGTGTCGCGCAGGCGGGTATCTGAGGAATACCCTGCTTCCAGGACACGACGACCAACATAGATAGAGTGGACTGTAATGGGGCAACGACTGCCCGTGTGTGTGTGTGTTGTGCGCGTGCTTGTCAGCGTGAGTATGGCGTTTGCGACATGTGCCCGTGTGTGGTGGGGAGAGGAGAGCGTGTTCAGAAAGATCACAGCAAGCCCTCCGGCGCCGGTTCAGTGTTTCGCGCACCGGCGGCCGGCCACCGATGTGATCTGATGTGTCATCAAGACCATGTCACCCTCGTGGTTACCCGTACACAAACGACCTGACGGCAACGGAAGCCCATTCACTTCAGACCCTTAACACGCAATCACGACAGCTCCGCAGGTGCCTGCCGCCCGGGCGGCGGCCTGCCGGCTCAGGCCGCGCCACCGGCCCGGGCGTCCGCGGCCCTCTCAGTTGAAGCGGTGCCGGTATGACTGAAATTGATAATATCGACCGCAAAATTTCAGTTGTCAACTGAATTCAAAGCCGCTGAGCGCGGCAAGTCGTGTGAAGCAGCTGCCGCTGTCGCCCGTTCCGGCGGGTCGTCAGTTCAGGCCGGCCGCAAATACGCGTAGAATGACACGTACTGTCACGTGGATGTTCGCCCGGACGGCTCCGCGCAGTGATTAGTCACCGAAGGAAGGGCGGAGAAACTGAAAGAGAGGGCGGAAGGGGAAGAGGGGGGG
>CALSCQ010000420.1:4586-27713 GCA_943704525.1 Pigoraptor vietnamica
GGGGGGGGGGGGGGGGGGGGGGGGGGGGGGGGGGGGGGGGGGGGGGGGGGGGGAGAGGTTTTATTGCTGTAAATTGGACGAGTGCGTCTAGGTCAATCATTCTGCGGCGCCAGTTTCCGCATTCTGCCTCTAGCACATGAAGCCTGATACGGGACGTGTGCATGTTGTTTGGTGCTTGGTCTTGACAGTTCAGGCAGACTGCGCGTGCTTAGATATGCAAGCAAACCGTTCATTCAAGCGCCGTGGGTGCCACAGTACTTGCGCCTTCCCTCAGCAATGGGATTGGCGCAGCACTTGTTTGTCGTCGAATTCAACGCGTGGCAGCGGTGCGTGTTGCAGTAGCGTGCATCGTCCTCGGTGAGTCTCTCGCAGTCGCGCTTGTTACACACGCATCCCCTGGAAGCGGCGGAGGGCGGAGCGACCGCTTTCGTGTGCCGAGTACTTCGCGCCTGTTACCGATTTGTTTAGGTGAGTGTTGAAAGGTATGTCACAAGCACAAGCACCGCACGCCACTCGCCCACACACACACACACACACACACACACGCACACACACACATGCGCGCGCGCGCTTTTACATAGGTCCACTTACTCTAGTGGCCACAGCAGGTTCCGGCCTGCTGCCCTCATTGAGTGGCACGACATCGGGCGTTCGCGCGTTTTGTAGCGTCATGGATGCCAATCCGTTCAACAATTCTCCCGGCACGCCACTACCGCTCGCAGGCGCCGGCGTGCGCGACGTTCCGGGGTCCACGAGCAGCGTACGCTGGTCCGAGTCTGAGTGCGCACGCAAAGAGTCAACGAGCACTCGGACGGTCTGTTCTGTCGACGCGGTGTTGCTGCCTTGCGGTAGCAGCTGCAGGGCGCCCTCGGCACTTAGGCGCGCAGTCGGACTGTGGAGCAGCATGAGACGCAGCGCCTTGCAAATATCTTCGCTCGGATGGTCACCGCTGGAGATCTCGACATTCCTTCCCGCCTCGTGAAAGCGCCGGACATCTTCCTTCTGCCGGCCTAGCACGGGCCCGTTCCACAACCATAGCGTCTCCAGCAGCGTGAGACCGAGCGAGTAGGCGTCTGTCCAGACACTGAACTGCGTGCCTTCGCCGGCCTCGTAGCCCATAAAGACCTCGGGCGCCATGTACGGAATTGTCCCATCCGCACTCTTCTTCGTGGCAAGATCTCCCCGTGCGACAACTTTCGACAGGCCAAAGTCGCTCAGCATGAACCGCTCGCTTGCGTGCACGAGAATGTTGTCGGGCTTGACGTCGCAGTGCACAACTTTCTTCCGCGCACAGTATGCGAGAGCATCCGCCATGTCGAAGAAAAGACGCGAGAAGTGATCGGGTCCACTCGTGAGTGGGCGCTGCAGAAAGACATTGCCACCGCCCGCATCCCTCATCGCCACCGCTCCGTCGATAAGGTCCCTGAGGCTCCCACCCTCGCAGTACTCGAGAATCGCAAATACGCCGCCACTGTTTCCGTCACTCCGCATCCATGCATCGTAACAACGAACAATGTTCCTGTGGCGTAGCTCGCGATGAAGGGACGCCTCGTGAAGAGCGTTCGCGTAGGGCTGCCATTTCAGCGCGCGCGGCCAAGCCGAGTGCCGTCGCGGACGCCCGTGACCGTATAGACAATACCGAAACCGCCGCGACCGAGCTCGCCGACGACCTTGTATGCATCGCCATTGGGCGTAGTTATGGAAGCACCTACAGCAGGGCCAACGCCCGCCATGTCGTCGCGATGCAACGTTACGAGTGCGCGAGAAGATGCGAACTCAGCGCATCAGACTTCAGACTTCTTTGTTTTCAGGCGCCAGTTACACAAGGAGTCCTACCCCGGATGCAATCCATTACCAAATTTGGCACTTTCGCGCAAACTGTCAACAACATGTCACACGTTCGGTGACGCTCGCTTTGTGTCCCCACCCCTCACTCACCCCTCAATCCGAACTGACAGCAGTGCTGTCGCAAACACGCACGAAAGTCCAAACTTCTTTACACCGAAATTCCCCGGGTGTCCCCACGGTGCACTTAAACCGGCCCCCGGGGGCGGCAGTGATTGCATGACGGCCGCTTCCATCTGCCACTGCAGTTCAGTACGGACTCCGACTGTGCCCTTTGACTTCAGCCGTCAGGTGCCACAGCTCGGCGGAGCCTCGGATTCGGACCGGCAGCAGAGTCAGCAGTTGTGTGCAGGATCAACACAGCGGCGCGGATTGGCCAGCCACGGACTGCTGTGCCGGAGTCATCCGTGTCATCGTCAGCCGACTGAATCGGACCGCCGCCGCCGGTCAGATTGCCGCTGGCGTGAAGGTTAGTCCGCCCGGCTGATGCCGGACTCTGCCGAACTGCAGGCTGTCCTCCGCCGCCGCACTGCCGGTCGGCTTATTTCCAGCTGCGTTGTCGGCCGCATCCGGCGCAGCGTCGGCTGTCGCCAGTGTGTACGCGCGCACTCTGTTCTGACGCTTACTAACCATTGGCCACGATTTGCAGGGGCTGTTCCGGCTCGCCGGCAGTGGCCCGATTCAAACATGAGTGACGGCAGTCTCTACCCGGCGCTAGACACTGCGCCGGCTCCTGACAACGTGCGCCGTGTGCTTTGGTTTGACGGCGGTGAAAGCAATGCAAGCGCGCCGTCGGACGCCGAACGCGCCCGGCCTCGGCCGTCGCAAACTGCATGGCGCCGGACAGAGATGCGGTCTGCAGGAGAGCCGTCCACGCGCGGCGCACGGGTCCCCGCTAAACCATACGACGCCCACAGCCAGTGCGAGTCGCCGGCTCGTGCACAGGTACTGTTCTGAACCCTCGCATCACGATGGAATGTGCCGTTCATGTCGCTTTGAATTCATCGTGAGTGCCCATTTCACGGCCATCACAGCCGTTTGGATTTCGGAAATTTTACTGTCAGTACTTGCTGAGTGCCACCAATGTAATACCCTGCGCCATCCCTATATTAACTGCTTAAACTGGCCCACAGAGGCGCGGCATTGTCGAACTTGCCACCGATGCCTGGAGGTGGCTGGTCCGGATCAGTGGAGCCGCAACTCCATCCACGCCCTCCGATCTTGGCGTAACGCGCAATCTTCAAGATCCTCGCACGACTCCCCCAGTCGTGTTACGCGCACGTGCGCGAAGGAGGGCCTCGGCTGGATCCACGCACTATCTCATCATCGCAAACGAGGATTACCTTAACGCTGCGCCGGACGACCCCCGGCTGCGCAATCCCGTACGCGACGCCCGTGCGCTGCAGCAGCTCTTCAACGATCATGGGTTTCGTGGACAAGTCGTCGAAGAGGCTTCTCGAGATGAGATGAGCAGGCACGTGAACCAGTTTGCGAGCGACCTCCGAGTCGCTGGGTCGAGTGCGCGAGGCATCTTCGTGTTCTGCGGCCACGGCTTCCAAATCGACGGCATTAACTTTTTAGCGCCCATTGACGCCGACTTTTCGGACGAGCGGACTGCGCGCGAGAGTTCGTTGACGCTCGAAGGGCTGGTCGAGTGCATTCAAGGTGCCGGTAACGATTTCAACCTGATCATCGTGGACGCCTGTCGCAAGCGCCCGATGAGGCGGACGCCCGGACAGCCGCGCGCAGCGGCAATACCTGCCCTCGGCGTTGCGCGTGGTGTGGGCATTGCGGCGCCACGGATTCAGCGATCGGGGATTGTCATCGCTTACTCGACAGCGCCGGACACCGAGGCGTACGACGGCCCCCGAGAGTGAGTGTCAAGGGCGCCGAGTTTGCCACGCGGAATCAACATTAACCCTAGCTACAATTTTTGTATCTCTTTTGTTGGTTTGATGATGCTGGTGAGCCGGGATCAAAGCATTGATAGCCTGTCATTAACATGCATTATTTAATATTGTGATCACTGACACACCCTGGGCATCTTTTTCTTCCTGCGTCCCCCAGCGGGCACTCGCCCTACTGCCAGGGCCTCCTCGAGCATCTCTGCGGAGAGACAGTACGCGTGCGTCACATTTGCCCTGATGAGCGTCGCAAATTCCGTGCGAACGGCCACCGAGGACGCTCAGTGCCCCTTCCAGACGCACTCGCTCACGGCGCCGTTTCCACTGGTTCCGAGCTTCGCATCCACGTCCGCGCACACGCCGCGTCCGGTGTCGCCGCCTGCGACGCCGATTGCGCCGCCACAATGGCCACGCCTCCGGGGTGCGGTCATCCCGCCCTCTTGGATGATGCAGGAAGCCCTCGTCGCGTTCTACACCGACTTTGATTTTCTGGCCGCGCGTGCCCTTTTTGAAGAGATACTGCGAGGTCCCGGCTATGAAGAGTTCGAGAAGACGCGTGCGAGTCTCTACTTGTACGCGCTCGACAGGTACGAGTGGGGCCAGCCAGGAAATGCCAGCGAAAGGGCGAAGTATCGCGCGACAGTAGAACGGAATGAGGCCGCGATATTCGACGAGGGGGATTCGGCGCGGGACGTGGCTATACGCGGCGTTGAGATGGGCCTGTTTCACAAACTGGAAATCGCCGTCAATGTGGACGAGGATCGACAGCGTCGTGCGATCGCGTCGCTGCGTCGCGCTGCAACTGTGCATCAGGGACTCGCCGTCGCCACGCTTATTCTCGCGGATATCGAGTACGAATTCGAAAACCGCGAGCGCCTCTACGAAACGGCGGCGCGGGCGGGTCATCCGCAAGCGATGTTCGAGTGTGGTGTTCGCCAGGGACGGCCGACCGGCGACGATCTCGTCAGGCGGGCGGCGGAAAAGGGCGTGATGGAGGCGCGCCGGAGAGTCGCCGAGTGGGAGCGGAGTTCCGATCGCTGATGTCGGCCGTTCTCCAATGGCAACGACTGGAGCCTCTGTCGGCGCTCTCGGACTTTGTTGAATAACTGTGGGTGGATGGCAGTGTGTGGTCACCCAGCTGTTCAGGACGACGCCGGTCCATTGGCAGTCGTCATAACTTCGTCCATTTTCTTTTCTTCTTTTTCGATATCTTCAGTTTGCGTTTTCCCCATGATTTAATTTCTGACTCCACTGTCATGCTTTTCGCGTCTTCGGTGACCGTTTTGGTCGGCGTTTTTCTGCAATCAACACATAAAAACAAAACATTGCGCGTAATCCAACAGACAACACACTCCAGCATTTCACCGTTTGCAAACCACAGGGCATTACGACGTACGACACTGACCAGCTACAGTCCGACAACTGAATGTTCCGAGTAATTGGTGATCTCGGGCCGTCGACCAGCCAGTGCCGGCGCCAGTGCCAGCGATGCGGCCGCTTATTAAAAGACTGGTAAGGGCGCCGGAGACGTGACATTTTGCCGGTCCGGCCTCATTACTGAGTACGATGACCAACCGCAGCCGCCCACGGCAGGCCAGGCCTGAGCCAGCCGTTCAGCCCGGCCCGGCGCGCCGCAGCCGGCCCCCGCCCAAGATCCGGGGCATCTCTGACGGCACCCGGCCGGCGCTTGCACTGCGGGCTGGCTGCCGTCACTTTGCATGAATGCCGGAGAACTCCGACCATGGAAACAGCGATCTGCCGTCCATCTCCTCTAAATCATTCGAGACTGTGCGGACCAGTTCACCCGGCTGCCGCCCGCGTGACCGACAGCTGTCGACGAGGTGTCAAAATTCTTGCGCATCCGTGGGTTTGCACATCGGAAGTTCTTTTTGCTCAGTTTCCGTTTGAGCGCTATTCCACCGCTGGCGACGTTGGCGTGCCGCCGTTGGGCATCAGATATTGACGACCGAACTGACGACATCAGTGAAGTCGATGCAGAAACACTTTTTAGCCGTGTGTGTTTGGGTGTGCCGTGCAGTGAGACAGGCACACGGGCTTTGGCCAATCTCCGAACCGAATTGCGACTGCATCCACGTTTATGTGTTACAAGACCGTCGCGTTAAACAGCTCTCGCATGAATCCCCAGTCGCCGTCGGCGGAAACGAGCTGTCGGAGCTGCAGCACAACAACCCCCGCACAATTCGCACTGCGGGACGTCGCGAACCGCAGCTCGTCCTCGACGGGAAAGTGCAGCGCGGGCACTGGCGTGTGGTACTGGTGATATACGTACCCCTAGCCTCCATGTACGACAGCGACAGTCCCTTGTGAGCCGATTGTTGGACGAAGATCGAGTCGACGTGCCGCACATCGCACGTCTCGGTGTACCCGCGAATCTTGCTCGCGATCGCATCTCGGTGAGCGATGACGAAGTCGCCCGCTGCAGGCGCGAAGTGGCGGCTGGGTGGGCGGTTGCGACCGTAGCGTTCCAGCTCTGTCGTGGCCTGCGCGACGTCCCGGCCTCATCTTTAGCGCGTTCTAGCATTTCCTCGAAGACGGCATCGGGCGCGTCCGTCTTGAGTCCCGTCGCGGTGCCGTTGCGCACTTCCAGTCGATAGGCGAGGTAGATGGTAAATGCGCGAGGCGGCGCTCTGCGAGTGACGCGAAGATGCTCTCGGCCCACAGCGAGTCCGGTATGAAGTTGAGTAGGTACTCTCCGCGCGCCCTTCGCATCCCGACGTTCTTTGCCCACATGTCGAGCATGCTCGCAGCACACCCTGTTGTCGCGTGAATCGATGGCGGCACCGTAAGGACGCACAGGCGACGTCGCAGTGCACGGGGGACGCTTATCTCCGCAAGGAAAGGGCGACCGGGGATGGGGTTCCACTCGACGACGATCAACTCGCCGGCGTACGACATCATGTAGCGGTCGCAGTAATGCGCAAGTGGTTCACGGCGATCTGGATGCGCTCGATGATGTTGCCGCCGTAGTCGTCCGCACGGGCGCCCGTTATTATGCTCACGTACGGACGACCCCTCAGATCGTCGGCGCTGAGCCACGCCTGGCGGCGGTCGTGATACAGTCGCAGGAGATCAAGCAATCGGCGGCGCAGCGCTGCCGTTGGCGCAACGCGTAGGACGTTCTCGTTGTTGCCTTCCTCCCACGCGGTACAATCGGTCTCGTTGCACTGCTGGGCTGCGGCGATGCGCAGGGACTCGAGTTCGTCGCGGGGAATGCAGTCTGGCGCACGGCAGGTGCGTCTGGCGTATCGCGTTGACCAATGCCGTCGTTCGCTGCGACAAATTCGTGTCATGCCATGCGTCGTTGATTGCCGTCGCGACGTCTTCAACCGGCATCCAGTCTGTTGGGCAAAGCGGCGCGACTGTGGCGACGGTGGGCAGAGCTAAGGGTCCTCCTTCCTCGCCGAAGACGAATTGCACGAGGGCGTTCGCGACGTCAGACGCAAGCAGCGCAGCGCGCCGTGCGCCTAGCATGCCCACTTTGAAGTCGGCTGCGACGGGTCTCACGTCGCCCCGCACGCATTTGCTGAGTATCGTGCCGATGTAGTGGTGCTTCGCGTCGCCCACGTGCGAATTCTCGACGCCGAATACGTCGGGCAATCGCAAGATGTGACCGCCGGCCTCCAACACGCGTGCTTCGGCGAGTGCCTTGGCGGCGCCGAAGGGGAGCGACGCACGTGCCGCGTGGATGCTGCTGACGAAGACGAACGGAACGGTGCGGTTGCGCAAGTATTGCGCCGCCAACGCCGTCATCGCCGCGTTCTCTTCGGCCGTCTGCCGATAATCTTATGCCACGCGAGCAGGAAGGCGAACTCGATCTGTACGCCGCCGGCGAGATTTGCGAACGCTCGATCCCGCGCGGGCACGCGACGGAGGTCAATCATGAGCTTTGACGGCACGTTCAGCCGAGAACAGCCTTGCCGCTGCTCTCCAGCGACGACACGAGCGCTCGCCCAAAAGGCCCTCCGCCACCGAGCACGAGAACCACGGACGCGTGCGCCCGTGCCCTCGCGAATGCTTCAGGCTGTTCCAATTCACCCACGGCGTAGCACTTGCCGCGCCGCGGGACTATCTTCGTCCTATTGTCCAGCGGCGGCGGCGGGTCGTAACCGTAGAAGCGATTCGCGTTTGGCGTGGCCAGGTTGCTCAAGGCAAAGTATTCGTCGTCTGTTAAAGCGGCCGGTCCATCCATCGTCACGACGGCGGGTTCGATGCGCGGCTGAACTGAGGCAGCGACAGGCGCAGTTTGAGCACTCTGTTTGCCAATAAATGACAAATGCCAATTCACATCTCACTTCGCGACTCGCGTGCACATGTGCGTTCGCCCACAATAGATATCGGTCCCCGCGGCAGACGGCTTTGGCCAGCTATAGCGCCGACTCACTCTCCACGTGGCACACAGAAGGACGACTAAGGTAACGATCGCAATGTACATGGGAAGATTGCGTCGTCGGCAGTATCCAGCGCTCGAGCGAAGCGGCACTGGACTGACCGCGAAGGGCAGTTGCATTCTCCGGCACTTTTGGAGTTGTAATGAACGTGGCGGCGTGGTGGGGAAATGCCGCTACTTCACTCGGATGCTCTCGCTGTGACTGAAGCCGAATCAGCATACCTCAGTGATAATTATAATAGTCGCAGATTCATTGCCGTGATGGTGCTTCCACCCGCGCCCCTCTCTTCCCTGCTAGGCGTACACGCGCTGTGCCGAGTATGCGCTCCCTGGCAGAACGTGTGCCACATCGGAGCAAGCTGTGAAAAAGTGTCATATTGGGTCCTGGCGGCGAATGTTCGCTGATGGCAGTGTCGGCGGTACCCCAGTGTCCGGTGCATTCCGGTTACCAATTCACCCACGCCCAAGGGATGAACAAGTTTTCGTTCATTCAAAAAGCGAAGTCAACGCAGAAAACGCCAAAACGTAAACGCCACTCACAACGGCCGCCGCCCGCGCGCAGACACAATTTGCTTTGCTCAGTGTTTCGGAGTCCCATTATCGATATCAGCCTAATCCAATAACAGCGGTAACAGCGCCTTCTCAATCCTCGAGGTTGCGGAACTGCTGGTGCATCTTCTCGGCGAGCTTGGCGTAGTGCGCCTTGACGGCCGCCTCGCCGCTCGAGGGCTCCTGGAACTTCATCGACGACAGCTCGTACATGAGGTCGCCCATGTTGTCCTTGATTACGGCCCACGTGATCTTGCGGTCCGACTGCGCCGTCGACTCCACAGCGTGCCTACACACGAGACGAGAGGGTCGGTCAATGTACATTCTAGAGAGCTGGCCACCGAACAGAGAATGAAGAGGAACAGTGCGATATCACACGGGATATGGACGGGCAATAGCCCAGAAAATAAGAAGCAAGCACACGTGCGAGCGCGCACCTGGCGAGGTCGTAGAAGAGGCAGATGTTGCGCATCATGCCGACTGTCTTGTAGAAGGGGCAGAAGCGGTCGTACGACGAGTAGCCGTTCTGCTGGAGGAAGTCGTCGCGGATGAGCTTGGCCACCTCGAGCGTGATCTTGTCAGACTCGGCCAGCGAGCCCTGCGCGCGTTCGTAAGAAAGAGGCGTGTCAGCCGCGTGCACATTCCACATAAATTACACACAGGTGAACGCACAGCCGCACTAAGACCCGTCATTCCGCAGAGAGTGCACTACAGCAGAGGGACAGACGGGAACAACACCGCCGCATCGCTCGCACGGGACGCACCTTGCCGACGAGCTGCACAATTTCCGAGAGGTCCTCCTCGAGCTGGAGAATCTCCTGGATCTTCCTGCGGAATCCGACGAAATCGGCGTCAAACTCCTCGTAGTAGGGGTCGAGCGCCTTGAGGTACTTCGAGTACGACAGCAGCCAGTTGACCGAGGGGAAGTGCTTGCGCTGCGCAAGCTTCTTGTCGAGACCCCAGAACACCTGCGCGCACAAACACGAAAACACGTGAGCCAAACAAGAGCGACGAGTTCAACACAGCTATAACGAAGTCTACAGCTTCAGACGGCCAACTGGACAAATGTCCCTTGCGACCACGCACCTGCACGATACCGAGAGTGGCGGCCGTCACGGGGTCCGAGAAGTCACCGCCAGGGGGAGACACGGCACCGACAATCGACACACTGCCGAGGCGCTGAGGGCTGCCGAGGCACGAGACGCGGCCGGCGCGCTCGTAGAAGGACGCAAGGCGGGCACCCAGGTACGCGGGGTAACCAGAGTCTGCATGGGTCAACAATCGCGTGAGCACATACGCTCGTGAGCGTGACTGCGGGGTTTGCGTGCATGCGTGAATGCGCGCGCGCCTGTTTGTGTGTGCGTGCACGTCTGTGCTGCGTGCGTGTGTGTGTGTGCGGGAACGGACGACTATAAAACGCAAAGAGCAGCGGACGCACCGGCGGGCATTTCTGCGAGACGACCCGAGATTTCACGGAGCGCCTCGGCCCAGCGAGACGTGGAATCGGCCATCATGGACACGTGGTAGCCCATGTCGCGGAAGTACTCGGAAAGAGTAATGCCTGCGCACGTGACACAAACACACACATGAACGGGTGAACACAAGTCAGCGAGTGCGTTATCACACACGCGCGGTGGGACGAGAAGCACTTGCGCAGGCACGGGAGGCGAGCAACAAAAACGCACAGACACACGTAGTGGGATAGGCGCTCACCAGTGTAGATCGAGGCCTCGCGGGCGGCGACGGGCATGTTGGATGTGTTGGCGACGAGCGTCGTGCGCTTCATAATCGACTCCTTCGTGCCGTTCACCTCCATCTCCAGCTCAGGGAAGTCGCGGAGTACTTCGGACATTTCGTTGCCGCGCTCGCCGCAGCCGACGTAGATGATGACGTCAGAGTTCGAGTACTTGGAAAGCGACTGCGAAATCACAGTCTTGCCGCAGCCGAAGGCGCCGGGGATGGCCGTCGTGCCGCCCTGCACGCAACTGCACAACAACAAACACAGTACACGGTCAGAGGCAGGGTAAGAGGCAAACGGAGGTGCCCATTGTGGAAGTGCCCATGCATACGCACACAAGACAACAACATCGGCAAGGACACTCACGGGAAGAGGGCGTCGAGCACGCGCTGACCCGTGAGCAGCGGGTGGTTCGCGGCGAGCTTCTCCGCGACGGGGCGGGGCTGGCGCACGGGCCACACCTGGTAGAGGCTGAACTTGGACACGCGGCCCTGGAACTCCGTCTCGAGCACAGTGTCCTGAAAAGCGCCACGTTGTGCAGTGAGCATAGTTGCGCGCGAAAGCAAGTTTGACAGACACGGCATTGCGAAGGCAGAGCGGCCACTATAAACGACAGAGGGAGCCGAGCGACTGAGAGCCAGGGGCACGCACCTGGAGCGTGTAGTTGCCCGCGGGCGCAATGTATGTGACGGTTCCGCGCGCCTTGGGCGGGAGCATAATCTTGTGACGAATGAGCGTGTTCTCCTGGACGAGGCCGTAAATGTCGCCGCCAACAATGTGGTCGCCAACCTGCGAAAGGAAACGGCGAAAAGAAGCGTCAGAACAGCGCCGCGGGCAGTCCATGTGCGCTTAACAGTCGACGCAATGCCCAACAACAAACACTGCACAGAGCCCATTGCCGGAGATGCCATTCTACGTCATGCTCAGCCCTGTCCTCATCATCACCATTCCCCTTTCCAACAACTCCCTCGTGCGACTCACCCGGATGGGCGCAGGCTGGAAGTACCACGCCGTCTCCTTGTTGAGCGCGGGCGTGTTGATACCGCGCGGCACGTAGATGCTCTTCGTCTGATCGGCAATGTCCTTCAGCGGCCGCTGGATGCCGTCGTAGATCGACGCCATGAGGCCGGGGCCGAGCTCCACCGAGAGGGGCTTGCCGGTGCGCAGCACGGGGTCGCCGACGGTAAGACCGGCTGTACGGTCACGTGAGGACGGTCAAGGAGCCAACACGTCAAATCACTCTCCAAAAAACGTCACATCAGCGCACATCATACGTCCACCCTTACGCCCGGACAACACCATTCTCGCTGCACTTCAACCGACGACGAGAACCGCACACACCACAGCAAGGATGGTGGGTCACATATTCGCACGGGGGATACATGTCTCCTCGTACACCTGAATGGTCGCAGTGTCGCCCTCAAGACGAATAATCTCTCCGACCAGCTCAAAGTGGCCCACGCGGACGAGCTCGTACATGGCAGCGCCCGTCATGTGGTCCGCCGTGACGACTGCGGGCACACACACAACACAGTATGAGACACGTGCACACAGCGTGCGGCACAGGCACACGACGGCTGACACAGCTGAACAGGTCGACAGCCCACAGCGATCATGCACGCACACAGGCACGCACACGCACGCAAGCACGCACGCACGCACGCACCAGGACCCGACACCGAGAAGACGTAGCCATAGCGGCTCTCGCGCTCCTCATCGCGCAGCTTCGGCAGCGAAGCCTTGGCGTTGTCAATAGCACCGGCCTACAAGACAGGCACAGAGACAGTCAACGGACCAGCCAGAATTCAAAGTTACGGACGAATGACTGGAGATGCACGTGCATTTGCATTACGTATGCACTCTGCGTGTGTGTGTGATGTGCGAACTACTGCGGACTCTCGCTGACGGAGCATTGCGCAGTCACACTGAAACGCTGAAACGGGCAATCCAACGACCGCGGTGACAGTCTCATTCACACACCACACGAGCGCACGCGAGCAACGTAAACGCACTCCGCACTCGAACGCTCCAATACACAAGCCGTGCACAATCACATCGCCCCGCCCACACAACCCTTTCGTGACTCACCATTTCCGCAATCCGACGGTGCGTCGAACCCACAAACAAGCAGCGGTACTTCACTGATCGCGCTCAACAGTCCTCCTTAACGCGGAAGAGAGACTCGGGGGTGCTAATCGCGGGAGAGAAAAGAGGACACGCACACGCGCACACGGCATCAGCGCTCGAGTCGGCCACACACACACATGTGCCGTGTGTTGACCCATTCGTCACCTGCTCATTATTGGAACTTATTGGGCGATTATTAGCGCTGCGATTTACTATGAAAAATGTACTGAAAATGGATTTATTAAACGGGGTTGCATCATGGATGCCCTAATTGAACCCTTTTCAGTATGGACTAAGTACTGGTCCATTAGTCAAGGCATAGTGAACGATAAGACGAGAACTCGCTAAACACGCTCTGTCCGGCACGTGACAGAGCCTTTCCGGCACGTGACGCGTGGCGCGAAATGCCGACTCTCGTTGCGCTTTTAGCGGTTAATTCACAAGTTCACCTCACTGCGTACTCGTCACTTTAAGAGAGGAATCGAGGAGGAAGAGAGCTGCTGAATGTTTAGCGAGCGTCGGAGAACGAACTCGCGAAGCTACTTATGGATGCCCAAGTAGGTGCCTCTTTTCTTGCTTAGCCGACATTAGTCGCAAATGTGCTCACGCCGTAACTCAACGGAGCAGCCACCACCATGGGCCCACACGCCCACAAAGCGGCTGAGAGATCCGATGGCGGGCGTCGACGTCGAAGGCGCGGAATTCTATGTGGTGGGTCAGGGCGCTGCTGTTGGGGTTGCATCCGTAAGAGTTGCCGAAAGTGCTTATTGAGTTGCGGCAGTAGTGTAGGCGAAGGGCACTACGACTCAAGCTGATGCGACCTCTCTTTGCTCCAGCACCCGGCGAGTGACGGAGATCACGCGCAATCATGTGCACGGTCTGCTTCCGCGAATGCCGAGACTATTTATGAGGCAATATTCGGCGACGCTGTTGGCTCTGTGGATGAATTTGTCTGTTCCGTGTCCGGGTGTGCGGCAACGTTCGACAACATTCGCGCGTTTGAGTCGCATTATGCGAGCGCCCACGTTCACGTCTGCCGGTACTGCCACTATGTGCTTCCGAGTGCGCATCTCCTCGATCTTCACCTGATGGAACGGCACGACTCGCTTTTTTACGTCATGTCCAAGACACGTGACATGTATCGGTGGGTGGGACTCTGTGGGTCGGTGTGTTTTGGGTACGGTGCATTGACACGTCGTTTTGTCCGCCAGGTGCCTCGTCGAGGGCTGCGCTGCTGTTTTCAAGCACAACAAAGCACGCAAGGCACACCTGGTGAGAACTGCCTCAGCGTTTGTCCCTCGCTCTCCCTCTGGCACACACACATACACCTACACGCACACAATCGCAATTTCCAACTGTGTGCTGAATAATGCGCTGTGCCGGTCGCAGGTGGAAGTTCACCACTACCCCAAGGACTTTAAGTTCAATCCTACGCGGCACCGCAAACAATCGAACACGAATGGGAAGGATGCACGGCGCAGTATTGCCGACCTTCACACGGACGTCGACGGCGATACCCATCGCCTTCAGCTCAAGTCGCCGTCGAAGGGGTCGCCTGTAGCAATTGCGCGGAACGTTGATTCGGCGATGGAGTGTGAAAACGCGCCGCCTGGCGACGTTCGGCCGAACAGGGCAGCGCGGCGCGCTGCGGCACGTGCTGCGATGGAGAACGACGCCCCGGTACCGAATGCGCACAACGGGGCTTGCACTGACGTTCCGATGTCAGTGGAGATCGCATTGGCGCACGATGTTTCTGAGAATGTACCACGTGTGAAGAAGGGAAAAGGGCCAGCGAGCGTGGCACGGGGCGTCGCGCCGAATAGCGCCGGCAATGGTTTGGATGGCACTGCGATGGACGTTGACGTGCTCGCCGACGCCATGTCTCGCGCGACGATTCATGTCCCCAAGAACGTTTCGTTTGGACGGAAGCGCGGATCTGGACTGTATCGCCCGCCGAAGACGAGGAAGGCGCAAGAGCCGCCGGTCGTTGCGATGGCCGAGCAATGAAATTTGACTTGCGAATTCGAGCGTTTATTGTGCTGAAATTGCCGGCGCCGCAGAATCAGGCAAAGCACTTTCTGCCTGTTCTGCCGTGTCGAGTTGTCAAAGGGGCGCAACACGGCACAGGGCACGCAGCCGCGCGAAGAGGAATGCACGAAAGGCCGGGGGCGCCAACTCACTCAGCCCACCACAGCGCCTGAGGCGGAACGCACGCAAGCCTACACGTTCCCAGTATATAGGGCTAATATCTTCATAAGGAGCGCAAAGCAGAGCATAAGGACGTGGCAATCGTCGCGCGCAATCATGCACGGCCGCAACAGCCACATGTCCCACTGACACACCCGTCAAAACAATCAAAGTCGAGCAATGGGCCGTGATATACCACTTCGTATACACGCACACGCGGCGCGGCAACTTGGAGTACTGACGTGGCAACGAGGCATTGCAAACTGCAGACAAATGTTACTCACCGGCGCCGCACTTCACAGTAGGCGGCGACTTCGAGTGCCTTATATGACGTAACAAACGTCGCTGCAATGGAAATCAGTGAACAGATGATGCAACCAAAGAGACGGAACAGCCAACACTCACCGCGTATCGCACTCATAATCCTCTCGCGAGGAGCGTCGCGCATGCCGTCGGGGCGCATACAAGCGTTGAGAGCCGCGCTCGACAAAAGAACCATATAGCAGCCGTCGCACGCCTGCTGCAGAAAGGCACTCTGACTTTGCTGTGGGCCTCGTCGGTCAGGACAGCCTCGCGCATCCACGCCGCGACAGTGTTGACATCCCACAAAACAGGGTCGTCACTGTGACGTCTCATGAAGTCCGCCAGGCCGGCTTTCCCCCGCGGAAGGTACTTCCCGATGGCATCCTCCGTCGGCGGTGCATAGCTCGCAGTGATCGACGCCACGATGCCGAAGGTGCTGATACGAGTTTTTTTTTCCAGCTTTTTTTTTTGTGTGACACGTCCAACAGGTTACCCAGGAGAAGGCGAATCACGTGATCGGAGCGCGGGAAAACGTCAGACTGACGTCAGGCCCCGAGGCGCATGCACGCCAACTGTGAATGCACAATTTTGGAATCGTTTGAAGTTTGCCGAAAACTCACTCTTACGTGGAGTCTTCTAACGCACCTTTCCTGCACTCATCTGGGACACACTCATCGTCTCTACACAACTGCCCTGTGCGTCTGCGCGTGTGTTGAGTCTCTGTGTGTCTCAAATCGATCGCCAAAGGACTGACTGGCCTTCCAAAGTGACATGAGCTGAGAGGGTGAACGGTGAACGCTCGCCGCCGCCATCACAGGATGCAGTTGCGTCATGGCGGGGCGCGAAAGCGCAAGGTGCGTACAGACTGCCACACTCTAATCTCATTGTTCCTGGGGACCATCCACTTGGACGAGAGTGGTGTCGTCCGTCGTACTTTGAAGAAAGTAACTTGCGCCTTGTTTTGAGGCATGCTCACACTATTGCTGCTGTATTTGACTACTGACCAAATTTTCGACAGGTGGATGAGTCTGAGGGAGACGTGGATATTGAGACGGTGAGCAACTCGACAGGGTCGCGGCCGGCGAGCCCCGTGGGCAAGCGCACGCGTCGCAGCAGCGGATCGCGCGGGAAGGACGAAGACGAGGAGGATCTCCAGTTGGCGCTCGCGCTGTCGCAGTCGCTGCACGATTCGGCGCCCTCGCGGAAGGGGCCTCCGCGCGGCGCATCAGCGACGCCCAAGAAGAAGCATAAGTCGGATGCTGCCGCCGTGTGCGGTTTCTGTCTCGGCGATGAGGCTTCGAATCGGCGCAAGCAGCCCGAAGAAATGATCCAGTGCTCGTCGTGTCCCAATATGGGTGAGCTATTCGACGTGCGCTGTGTGTGCGCATGGTTTTTGATTGTTGGTAATCGCATGCTGATGGTCGTGCCTTTGTTATCGCAGGACATCCGTCGTGCCTGCAGTTCTCTCCGTCGCTCGCGGCGAAGGTCAAAACATATCCGTGGCAGTGCATGCACTGCAAGGCTTGCTCCTTGTGCCGGAAGACTGGCAACGACGTGAGTGTTTGGTGTGACGGAATTGCATCTGTGGGGTTATGCTTGGAGTATGCGCAGGGAAGTGCACTGATTATTCGAATGTTCCGCTTGAATGATGGCGTGGATACTTCAGCGAAAGCGGCTGTTGTCTCTAGGTTGTCTCAAAGCTATAGTTGACCAAAATTGCGGCTTGCAGTCCAAACTCCTTCTCTGCGACGAGTGCGACAAGGGCTTCCACACATTTTGCCTCAAGCCGCCGCTTACGTCCATGCCGAAAGGTGCGGGGGGTTGCATGATAGCCGTCAAATGGGAAGTGCCGGCGTTGTTCGCATACTCAATCGCGTTGCATTGTTCATCCGCAATAGGCGCGTGGGTGTGCGACCAGTGCGTGTCAGAGTCCGGCCTTTCGCGGGATGCAGTCGTGAAGAAGGCGGCCGCTGCAATCGCACGCGTCCAGGGCCCGGCGGGCAAGGCGAAGCCTCCCTCACCCAAGAGGTCCCACAAACGCAAGGCTCCGTCCGAGTCGGAGGAGAGCGACGGCGATGAGCCGAAAGTGACTCGTCGGTCGACGCGCTCGGCGCCTGTCCCAAAGCGGCCGAGGCGCGGGGAAAAGCATTCGGACGCCGAGGGTGAGGAAGAGGAGGAAGAGGACGCTGCCGACGAGTCTGAGGAAGAGAGCGAGGAGGCATCTGAAGACGAAGAAGGGGAGGGCGACAGCGAGTCAGCGGCGGAGGAGGACTCAACGCCGGCGCGAGGACGTCGCACTGGACGACCTCGCGGCCGACCGCCGCGTAACGCGTCGCCGCCGAGGGACGCGCGTGCGAAGAAGGGCGCCCGTGGACAGCGCGCGCCTGGTGCAGTCATGAGCGCGGACCCATCGGAGCAGCCGACATCGGAGGACGTGGCCTTGTTTGAGGCTGCCCGGGAGCGCGCGAACGCCGCACTGGTGCGTATTTTGTCTACGCTACTTGAATTGGATCGGTGTACTTATATATGATATATATAATATGTGATCGGTGTAATACGTACTTATGTGCGTAAGCGTCACCATAAGTGTATGTACCTCACGTTATTGCGCTACCGTTGGTTTACAGCGACGAGACCAGGGGATGAACGCGTCTGAGGATCCGAGCGTGCAGGGGAGCGAACACGGAGGGCCCGCGAAGGTGCGCGCGATCGAGTTTGGCAAGTACGAGCTTGGGACGTGGTATTCGAGCCCTTACCCCGAGGAGTATGCGCGGCTGGGGAAGCTCTTCCTTTGCGAATTCTGCCTCAAGTACATGAAGAGCGCGTCAATTCTCCAGCGCCACATGGTGCGTGCGCGGACTTTCATTGCGCCCTGTATGCTATCTCGATTCCCCCTTTGGGCCATGAAGTCGCCATGCCGTGTGCTCAACTGTGTTGTTTTTCAATGTTGCAGACAAAGTGCGAGTGGAGGCATCCGCCTGGGGACGAGATTTACCGCGACGGTGTCATTTCCGTGTTTGAGGTCGATGGCAAGAAGAACAAGGCGCGTGCCACTCTCTCGCGTGTACATGTGTCACACAGTTATGTCGAGGAAATTTTTGAATTTGTCGTGCCGTGATGGGCCTTCCTGCGTTCTTATCTAATATCTCGTGCACTCGCAACAGATATACTGCCAGAACCTGTGCCTGCTCGCGAAGCTCTTCCTCGACCACAAGACGCTCTACTACGACGTGGAGCCCTTCCTCTTCTACGTGATGACCGAGTGCGATTCGACGGGCTGCCACCTTGTCGGCTACTTCTCCAAGGTGATCTATGCATGCTGAATGCTTAGGGGGCTGTATGGCGATACGGCCACTCCCCGATTACTGGTGTGGACTCTTCAAAGAGCAATGCAATCATCTGACGTTTATCTTCTGACGTTTATCTGACGTGCGCGCCACTCTCACGTGTGCAGGAGAAGAACTCGTTTCTGAACTACAACGTGTCGTGCATCATGACGATGCCGCAGTACATGCGCCTCGGCTACGGCCGTCTCCTCATCGACTTCAGTGGGTCTCCAGACTTGCCTGCCCGGATGTTTGCGTGCGTGGATGAGCGCATTTAGTTTTCGTGTGACATCGTGTACTTGCGCGTTGCATGTTGTTCGTCGCTGATCGCGGGATTTGTGTGCTGTACCCACTACAGGCTATCTGCTGTCGCGCAAGGAGGAGAAGGCGGGATCGCCCGAGAAGCCCCTGTCGGACCTCGGCCTCATCAGTTACCGCAGCTATTGGAAGAGCGTGATACTCGACTACCTCAGCAGGAACAAGGGCGCCGACATATCCATCAAAGGTGCGCTCGCTGGTCCCACCGGCAAACACGAACGCGCACACGCGCAGCAGTGGATGCATGCAATGCTCCTCACGCACTTGCCTCGATCCTCACACGCATCCTCGTTTCTCGTCGGCGCAGACATCAGCCAGGAGACGGCCATTTCGCCCCTGGACATCGTGAGCACGCTGCAGTCCCTTGGTATGATCAAGTACTGGCGCGGGCGTCACGTGGTCGTCGTGAGGCCCGACTTGATGGCAGAGCACGCGCAAAAGGTCGCCGCGCGGAAGATCAAGTCGGTGGACCCCTCGTGCCTGCGCTGGACGCCGTTTGTGGCGGGAAAGTGAAGTGCGCACATGCATGCATGCAGGCGCATACTCCCCGCAGCAGAAAGAAGGGCGTGCGCGCGCTTTTAAATGAAGCGCTCGCATTTGTTCATAGCATAGGGAGTGCGTGTATGACAGCTATGTTACTCCGTCAGGCAGGCACAGTTCAAACAGGAGGATGATCTCACCTCCCGACGCCGTCCGATGCTCTGTGTGCGCGCTGCGAGCACTCTCACTCTGCGGGGTCGTACTGCGAGCACTCTCACGCTGCGGGGTCGTACTGCGCCGCTGTGCAATCGGGGGATGCGTTTCATCGGTGCGAATTTCAATGTGCTCATTAGGGCGCAGTTGCAGTCGCCGCTGTTCGTTGCATGACACTTTATCTCGACGTGCACTCACACTCTTTCGCTCTCGTCGGGCTTTGTTGCGCCTCTCTCCGCGCAGAAATCGCAGCCAATCTGACTGGTGAGCTTCAGCGCTGAAGCATCGTCTGTCGCCGTTTCACGATCTTCTTATGTAACTGTTCGATCCCCTTCGCAGACCCTCAGTTCCGCGGCATTTACCACGGAAAGAAGGCGCACGAGGGTGCGTGGGGACATTTGTTTCGTCGCATAACGCCAGTAATGCAACATTTGTTGTGCGTACAGTTATTGCACTTTCATGACTGCCGTTGAGCACGAGATTGCTGGCTCAGATCGAGCCGCATGGCGTACGTGAAAGAGTAATATCCCGTTGTTCCTCTGACGTCCGTTGCCTGAGGGTCTTTATCTTAGTTCTGTCTGACGTCCGTTGCCTGTGCGTCGTGTTCTGTGCGACTTCAGATGACTTCGAACACGTGCTCCGGCGGGCGCGTGAGGCCGGCGTCGAGCGCATTATGGTGACGGGTGGAAGTTTATCGGAGAGCCGCGAGGCAATTGCCCTTGCCGCACGGCACCGTAAGTGTCCCTTCTTGCGTACCGCCCTTGCCGCACAGCACCGTAAGTGTCCCTTCTTGCGTACCGGCCATCGACGCCGACGCCCTACGCTGCAATTGCGCATGTCGATAGGTCTGGTGCATGTGACGCAACGCTTTGCTTGTGTCTCGACGTGCAAACTTGGGAAATAACTTTGCTGACGCGTTGTCGTGGTGCGCAGCGGACCTGCTGTACGCGACGGTCGGCTGCCACCCCACGCGCTCGCTTGAGTTTGAGGATGCATCCAAGGCGAATGGGCCTGAGGACTATTACGCACAGCTGCTGGAGACCATCCAGGGGTCGCAGGGGCGCGTGGTGGCCGTTGGGGAGTGCGGGCTTGGTTGGTGACGGGGCGCGTAGCATGTGTATGTGCGTGTGCGTATGCGTGTGCGTATGCGTGTGCGTGTGCGTGTGCTTGTGTGTGTGTGTGTGTGTTCGAGAGTGCGCGCGCGTGCGCGTGCGTGTGGGCGCACTTGTATGTGTTGCTTCTAAATTGCTCTTATTGTGCCTCTGATACAGACTACGATCGCCTTGAATTCTGTCCGAAGGAAGTGCAGCATAAGTGAGTGCTATCTATATCACGCACACACGCATGCACACACTCCTCACGCACACACGCGCATTTCATGTACACACACACTCTCTCTGTTCCACTCTCTAGCCTAACTCTGATCGCTTGTCTAATTGAAGACTCTCCGTTTTCGCACATGCAAAACGACATTTCCCAATTCAGACGCCCTTCTCCCGCAGGTATTTCGAGCGCCAGTTTGCGCTTGCGGAGGCAACGGGCCTTCCTATGTTTCTGCATTCGCGCGGCACCGGCGGCGATTTCAACAGTGGGTGGCTGTTCGTTTCGCTCGCAGCGCGTGTGCGTGTGCGTGTGCGTTGGCGTTTGTGAGCTGGCCAATTTGCGTCTGAACTTTCGTGTGTGCTCTTCTGTGCGCTAAGACAGTGCGTGACATGCACGTGTGCTCCTCTCCTCGTGTTGACTGTGTCGTGCGTGCGTGCAGGGGTCGTGCGGGAGCACAGGCACAAGTTCAGCACGGGCGTTGTGCACTCGTTTGACGGTACCAAAGAGGAGGCGGCGGACATTGTTGCGATGGGGCTGTACATCGGGATCAACGGATGGTGCGTTGCTTGCGCTGTGGTGGCATATGGGTCGCGCACGTGCTCATACATGTGATATACATTCGCACGTCGTGTGTGCGCACACTCATTCGTGCCACTGGCGCATGTTCGCTTGGCATCCTTCGCGCTGAAATGGTGCCGTTGTCCTTCAGTTCACTCAAGACGGCTGACAATCTCGCCGTTCTCGCCACAATTCCCTCGGAGCGACTCATGATAGAGACGGGTGCGAGTGATTGCGCTGCTGTGCGTGCCTGTCTCAATGTGGCCACTTACTAAGTTACTAAGTCGTAAACAGTTGTTGTGCGAAGTCTCAATCAGCTGTTATGTGCGTTGTGTGCCCCTGTACTACTTAAGTCTGCATCTGTTGTGTGCTTGTGTGAGTGCCCTGGTGTGCAAGACCGTAATGGCCGTTTGTCCCTTCGTTGTCGCAGATGCGCCGTGGTGCGACATTCGCGCGACGCACGCCGGCAACTGTCACGTGAGGACCCGGTTGCCGGACAAGAAGAAGGAGCGTTTTGAAATGGGGACTGCGGTTAAAGGGCGCAACGAGCCCGCAAACATTCGGTGTGTCCACGCCTGTCGTCCGTGTGCGCTGTGCCACGTGGCAATCGTGCGTGTGCGTCTGCCGTGTGTGCGCGCGTCGCGTCACGTGGCAGCTATGCGTGGCTGCCTCTGTCTTCTTTCAACTGTTTTGTATGGCGCTTGATAACCATTGTTTATCATCTCTTCCCTCGCGCACGCACGCACGCACACGCACAGGCAAGTGCTCGAAGTGATGGCGGGCGCTCGCAAGGAAGACCCAGAGGCCCTTGCCGAGGCCATGTACGCCAACACTCTGCGCGTGTTCTTTCCTTTGTCAGGGCGATGAAATGAACGCCGTGTATGTGTGCGTGCGTGTGGGGTCGTGTGTGCGTGCGTCCGTGCTATGCATGTGCATGTGTGTGACGCGCAATAGTGTATGTGTGCACGTGCACTTTGAGGTTGTCACAGGGCGCCTCGATCGGCAACAAATCACAGCTTTCTTTAAAAAACTTTTAATCACTCACATGACCAGTAATGTCAATTTCTGACCCCGAGACTTTCACAAAGTGAGGGTCACGTTCAGCGAGTTTGACCCGAATCGGCCCACGTGGGGACCCGTACCCGTCCACCGTACCCGTAACGGCCATATTCTGAACAAGTCGCATCAGAGTCGCGTCGCTGGGGGGCGCAACCCCCAGTGCAACCCCCAGTGGAACCCCCAATGAGCTGCTCGAAGGCATGTTCGCATTCGCCGGCGAACATGACGTCGCGGCAGTTCCAGGGACGGTCGAAGGAGAAGCGGGTTTTTTCAGTGCGTTTGCTGGCGATCCAGTCGTCGGGGCAGTTGCGGTTGATGTAGAGGCGGGGCACGTTGCGAGGGAGCAGTCTTGGGATGGAGGCCATGGGTTCCGTGGAGAGCGACGTTCCCGCGATGATGAGGAGCTGCGGGGGGTTCTTGCCGTTTGCGCCCGTGTCTGCGCGGACCTGGGTCATGCAGACGCGCCTGGGGTCGCCGTAGAGCACGATGCCGCTGGAGACGGATCCGCCGTGGGCCTCGACGAGGAGGTCGTCCTGGATGCCGCACATGCGCTCGAGGCCGTCGATGTTCTGGGTGTAGATCCGTCGCAGCTTGTCCGTTTCCGCAGGTGGAGCAAGAACCGGTGCGCCGCGGGCAGCTGGCCGGACTGGATGATCCTGGCCGTCGTGTCCTTCATGGCGGTGACGAACCGATCGAGGGACTCGGGGTTGGTGCGGCCGCGGTCAAAGAGGTCCTTGGCCTTGCACCCGTAGCGCGACTCGAACGTTGCGTCGTTGTAGGCGCCCGTCT
>CALSCQ010000422.1:0-29257 GCA_943704525.1 Pigoraptor vietnamica
TTTTCCCCAAGTCGATTTCCCCGTGCGTTCCACTTCGCGCGTGCATCACGACCGTCTGATCGATCCTTCCGAGTGCTCGCTAGCTTCGCAGCATCGACGTTTCGCCTCGTAACAGGGTGAAATCGATCTCCATACGAATTTCATACATTAATAAATTAATAAATTCTGGTTTGTCACACAAATTCTTGGCGCCCTTTTTCCCCTCAAAGTTGTTCAACGGCCCACTCTCATCTCAGATTTCGCTGACTCCTTTCACGCTCCTAATGTTTCCATTATCTTCGTGAGACTGCGAAGTGTCATTTGCGTGGTGTGCTCGTGAATGTGTCTCAGAATTTGTTTTCGTTTTTGCCGTGCAACGCCATTTAATTTGCAAACTCAGTGTGCCGGCTACGGATGTAGTGTGCAGTTCACTCTCTCACATCTTCGCGGCGTTTGAACTTCCTACAGCGTTTCTGTTCCATGAGGTGACGGAGGAAGTTGGTATACTTGTGCATGCAGTGTCGCTGCGACGTCTGCACGCCTATGACGTTTTCATCAGCTCACTCAGCTCACACTCAGTGCTGACTCGGGACCGTGTTTTTGTTCTCCGCGCAGAACAGCCGAACTATTAAGGCGCATGTGCGTGAGTGAGCATGTGTTCGTCTCATTTTAGCTCGTTTGACCTTGTGACAAGAGGGACACTGCAGTCTGTACATCAGGTCAGTGGTGCGTGATGTACATGTGATCATTCTGCCACGGTGTCAGACGGTCCGTCAAACTGAAGTTGCTGTGTGTAATGTCGGTGTCGTACGTTTCCGTGAATGGTTTATCACTTACTGTATGTGCTTGTGTTCCGCTGCGTGTACTTCTATGTGTACCCACTGTCGCCTGTTGCTTGCATGCGTTCAGTCATGATCATCTGAGCCTTTCAGTTATATTTCGGTGACTCCCTCGATCTTGATGCCGTCTATGATGTCAGGCATTGCCGGGCAATGTTTTGTTCTATTGTAGACGCCGTGGTGGTGTGTAGACATGCCGGCACCCCTATTGCATGTGTTGCATGGCCACGTTTGCTGGGGCTGGTCAGTCCGGGCCTCCCCACTGTGAATAAATTAGGCATGTTTTTGGACACTTTTGGACCTAAATGCTGAAACGGTTGAGGCTATGCTAGTCCGGTGATATTGCTAACCAATTACCTACATACCATCCCTAGTAGGTGTGCTTTGTGCATACATCCACACTAATGGAATGCCTATGTCACCACCTAAATATCAGCCTACGGTTTGAAGTCTCTGCCTAATAAACACCTACTACACGTTCTGGTGTAGGACTATGGTGGGCATGTGAGCGTAGGCCTCGCATTAGACTGTGTACGCGATGGGGCCACCTATGACTATGAGTAGGAGTAGCATAGGACCTGTACGGCCACTAAGTGTTAGGCATACGAACTATTCATGGCACCTAAAGTCGCAGCCCTCAAAAAGGGTAGCCCTACGACGTAGCACCTAATATAGGGTACTTTAGGCCATGGTCGGACTTCCTGACGGCTCCGCCCGTCATCCTGCTTCCAAGCGTGCCGCAAGTCGGCAAGTCGATGCTTCAGCTGCGCAAGGATGACACGGTCATGGTCATTGTCCACTACTACGACGAGCACGGCAACATGACGACTGGCGAACAACCTGCTCTCGTGCGCACGGTCAAGAAGCGCGAGGATAGGGTCGTCGTCGAGTGGCTCTACAGACGGCGCGACATCACCAGTTGCATCATCGGCGGCGCGAACAATCGGCGCATCAGGGTCGACGAGTCCATCGGCAAACAAGAGGTCTTGCGCAGCAGCCACTTTGACGAGTTCCCGCTCTCGTGCGTCAACCGCTACTGCACCGTCCAAACGCTCGCCGAATTCCTTGCCACAGAGGACCGCGCGAACGCCCGACGGAATTCTACACGCGCAAGAATGCCCTCCTCCACGTTCTCCCCGGCCATAACTATGCGCTCTCAAACCTCAAGAAGATTGCGTGCATCGGTTGCGGTCAAGTCGTTTCCGCCGAGGGTCAAGACCACATCGTTTGCAAGTGCGGTCGCGTCTCGCACTGGTCGTGCGTCGTCGAGAAGAACAACAACCCGCGGCTCGGGGGAAGGCGGCGCATCCACTCTCTTTGCTGCATGGACATTGAGAGCCGCATTTAATGCGTGCGATTGCGCGTCAATGAAATGGTCGTTTGATTGAGTCATTGTCAACACTGTCATGTGTCAACTCAAAGCATCTCAAAAATTCAAAAATTGCGCCTTTTTTTTTTCAAGACAACATCCGGGGTAGATCGGGTACACGGTGTCCGCCACGTGCTCCATTTTTTGCCTGTTAGTGGAGTCGATGGACACACGTCTATGATTTAAGCTGATCCGACATCTATTTCGCCTGTTTCTATTCCTCTTTTCTTCGTTCTCTTCTCAATTTTTCTCTCTCTCCCTCTCTACCTCTTTCCCATACTCACTCGCAAACTTTTCAACTGTTCGCTCTTAAAATGGAGGTCGATGACGTTGAAATAACCTTCATCAAGTCTGTGAACTGAAGGAGAGGGCCGCCGAAGCCGCTCTGAAGAACTTTGGCGAGACGCGCGGCAAGGGTCTCGCGGAGCGCATTGAGCGTCGTCTCGAAGCCGTCATCACTGATGCTCTCGATAAGATACGGGAGGAAATTGCCGCCGAGTTGAACGAAACCTTCGCACTTGCCGCGGTATGTGTGTGTATGTGACTCTATTCTTCTTCTTCATCCTTCAAAACCTTCGCTTACTCTTGTCCTCACTCAATCTTCTACTCCATTTTCTAAGGACTCTTTGTCAGCGAAGCACCCCAGCGACACGAACCTCGCAACGCCTCCCTCGAAGCGCATGTGCTGATGGCCACGCCCACGGTCGAAGGTGGTGTGATGGAAGAGAGCGTCGAGGATGAGGAGGAGGAGGCGGTGGTTCTTATGAACGACGCCAATGACTCCCCTCGCTACTTTTCGATCGCCAAAGCCGGGCTGCGGTTCACGAACCCCGACGTGCCGCCGGCAGTTGGACTGCATAAGCTCGTCTCGTCGGCGTCGATGGAGGTCATGCAAAAGCTGAGCTTGAAGAACTGCGGCACGTTGACTGCGACGCGCTTTACCGACGACCCATTGCCCGAGAAGCACAAGGACCCTACGTTCATCCCCATTCGTCCGCCGACGATCACGGGCTTCGAGAAGGAGGTGCCGGAGGATGCTACGAGCGTCACAGTCAAGGGCGTGTTGTGGTCGATCGACCTCTTCTACGCGTACAAGGAATTTCTCAACCGCACCCTTCACCTCAAGAATTCGATCGGGCGCATGAAGAAGGATCTCGCCGAGGTTTCGTCCGATCTCGTCGATAAGCTCTTCACGCGCCCCATCGATTCGCTTCTGAACGAGAGCGGACGGCGCAGGTTTACGGTCGAGGATGCGCTCTCTATCCTCTCGTCGACGCCGGCATCGCTACTTCGACATCGAGAACCCGACGATCGAGGCCATTGTGCTGCAACTCAATGCGGCTGCGAACGGGAGCACCGTCTTCAAGCTCTTCGTGGATGACTGTGAGGACTACACGCCCACGTCGAAGATTCCGGAGTTCTTCTCAACTGCGCCGCCGAAGGTCGCTATTTTTCAAGCGAAAAAGCTCTGGACGATCGTGCACCTCACGTCGACGCAAGTCTACAACATCTATTCGCAAGGGCGGCGCGAGGTGATTGCTCCGCTGCAGGATTTGCTTCCGGGCAACCACGAGAAGACGTTCACCTCATTTGAAATGAGTGCCTCGAAGCCCTCCAACGACGAATACTTCCTCATGGCGCTCCGCGACATCCTCGTCAAGAAGATATTGGGGAAGGGAGCGGAGAAAGACTACGAAGGTTTTATTCGCGACGTCATTGTCGGTCTTATGGCTTGAACGCGACTCATTCTCGCTCTCTCGTCTCTCTCTTCCTCTCCCCTTTTCTCCTCTTCCTCTCCTCTTCCTCTCCTCTTCCTCTCCCTCTCCCTCTCTCTCACCTTTTTCTCAAACTCAAAAAAAAATACAACACAAAAGTATACAGTCTCAAAATTTTATCTTTACATTGTGTAATTGTGTAAAATAGTGAATGTCGTACTATATGTACTGTCTTTCTAACCTCCTGAAGGAGTGGCTTATGCCCGCGACTACTGTTGTGGAGTATAAGAAGAGTGAAAAAGTAGAAGTAGAATTAGAAGGTGAAGACTGCAGACGCGCTTTTGGGTGGAAGAGGCCGAGTGCAAGACCCTCTAAAATCCTGAGGTGGAGGACACTCTACGAAATGACAAGTCCCAATGATACTGCTGCTACTCTTCCCTTGACGCTTCTGCTTTCAAACCTCCCTCCAATTTTTGACCAAGGGAAACTTGGAAGTTGCACGGCGAATGCCATTTGCTTTTCATTGGAGTATGCAGAAATCAAGCAAGGAGAGG
The DNA here is from genome assembly GCA_943704525.1 of Pigoraptor vietnamica. Lineage (NCBI taxonomy): Eukaryota > Filasterea > Ministeriida > Capsasporidae > Pigoraptor > Pigoraptor vietnamica. The sequence continues at coordinate 4,457 of CALSCQ010000422.1, forward strand.
TCGGCAAAGATAAGAGTGTCAATCAAAAGTCTCGCCTCTTCGTCTACTATAACGAGAGGGACATGGAGGGAAGTGAGGGCGAAGATAAGGGTGCGTCGATAAAGGACGGCATAAAGAGCGTATATGACGTTGGCGTGTGTGAGGAGCCCCTGTGGCCCTACCTCGTTGAAAAGTTCAAAGAAAAACCCCCGCAAGTTGCATACGACAATGCCACTTCACACAAGTCCATTGATTATGGTTATCCACGTGGATATGAGGTTGGACTCCATGAAGAAAGTATTGAGTGACGGCTACCCCTTTGTCTTTGGCATTGACGTGTACGAATCTTTCATGACAGTGAGTGGCGGAGAGATACCAATGCCCAACGTTGAGAAAGAAAAACTGCTGGGGGGTCACGCACTCTGCTGCGTGGGTTATGACGACGAGAAGAGGAGGTTCAAATTTGCAAACAGTTGGGGAGAGAAGTGGGGAGAAGGCGGGTTTGGGACAATTCCATACGAATATCTCCTAAGCAGCATGGCAGAAGACTTTTGGGTAATTACAAAAATGGAATAAGTGCGGGAAAAGAGGAATAAGTGTTATAGATAGAGGCGTTTGTATTATTCAGATTGATTGGTAGAGAGGTGAATATAAATTAAATAGATTGATTGATAGAGAGAGGTGAATAAACGATAGGTAGATAAATGGATACAGAGAATAAATTGATTTGAACAAGTAGATAAATTGATAGAGACGCATATAGAAAGCTGGAGGAATAGATTGAAATATCTGCCTATCTACCAATGCACATATCTACCTCCACCTATCTACCTAACTCCTAACCACCCACTTATCTACTCAAATTTACTATCCAACACTTTTTTCTTGTTTTTATGAGGAAACGCAGAACGCAAAGCGCAAAACGAAAAGAGAAAACGCACGCAATACGCTTGTCGCATTTAACTAGTCGCATTGACGAGCGTCTCGACGAAGGCCGCGATAAAGTCCCTGTGGACAGACTCGCATGCGACGGTCGAAGAGCCTTCGGCACAGTAGACGCCCGGAGAGAAGAAGAAGTGCCGAAGGCAGTTGAGGAATCCCTCGTCGTTCGTCATAGTCATAGTTTTGCCGGCCACCGTCGTAATCGTATCCTTCAAATCGTCGCGGAAGACTGTCGGAGCAAGCTTCTCGTCGCCCGTAAAGAGGTGGAAGGGCTTCTCGACAACACCCTCGTCAGTTTCATCGTCAGCGGGATTGAAGACCGCCACCCACGTCACGTCGACGGCGTTCTCGCTCATCTTCAACGGGAGAAACGCAAAATAGTCGCAGTCCGCCTTGTCGCTCGTGTTCCCCAAGTGTGTCATCGTGCGCCACATGTCTTCGACACTCTCGGGGATCATTACGATGATTTTGCGGTTCTCCTCCTCGCAGAACGCGTTGAGCACTTTCACGACGTGGACAAACACCTCCTCGCGAATCTTGAAATACCGCGAAGTCGAATCGAGGAGTGCAAAAACGTCGCGCGCGGTGAAGGTCGTACCCTCGAACTCGATGTTGAGGTCGAGCTCGAAGAGTGTGTCGACGAGTTCGCCGTTAAGTTCAGAGAGGTCGTCGCGCATACGACCAATCGAGTTCTTGACCCTGTGGAGGCGCGCCATAAAAGCGTGGTACTCCGCGAGCAAGTCGAGGCTCCAGACGTAGCGCTTCTTGAACACGCGGGCACCGTTCTTCCCATCACGTCGGGCGGTCTCGACGTCTTTAAGTAGCTCCGAACTGATCGAGGGAGGACGCACGAAAAGGACGTTTCCGTCGACGGGCGCCGGATCGAAGCGGTCGAACGATGGCGTCAACACGAGCGGCGACTTCATTCCCGCGAGCTCGGCCACGACGTTCATGGAAGCGTCAGCGACGAGGCGGCGCAGACCTTCGCGCGCATTCATGTTGTTGAACTTGATCTCATTGCTGCTCGCGTGCACCGTGAAGAGCTTCCTGATCTGGCTCTGGTAGGTCTTCTCCTAGGAACAAAAGAAGACATATTATTGGCACAGTTACACAAATTGCGGACAAAAACACAACGTACCGTAAACGTGCACTTCTTAGGAGAAGGCAAGGTTCCGTCGTCTTGAGCTTCACGCCGCCTCTTATTAGCTGGCGGAACGGACGTCGAGACGAGCGCTGAAGCGAGCACCGCAACGTGCGTCGGCGGAGGAGGAATTTGCGGCTGCTGCTGAGAGATGGGCGAAGGAGGCCGGACCAGCTGCGGGGTCGAGTGAGCCACAGGGGGCGTCGCAACCACGACGGAAGAGGGGTTCGGCTGCACACACACACAAATGAAAGTCAATAGTTGAAAATGAACGCACATATGTATATATATGCACATGAATGATGTATTGTACGTACGTTGGGGATGCAAAGACTGTTGCGGAACTCGTCGACGTGCTGAGCAATCTTCAGCTCAAACCCGTGGATGAGCGCCTGCGAGAGAGTGTGGATGTCCTCTGTGAACTTGTTCGCCGCAGCCCGCATTTCTGCATCGACCTTCTTGAGAGCTTCCGCATACGCGGTGTCCTTCATCTTCTGCAAGTCTGCATCGAACTTCTTCGCAGCTTCCGCATACGCGGCGTCCTTCAACTGCTGAAGAAGTCCTTCCATTTTCGACGATGAAAAGAGCAAGGGATGGGCAATAGATGGTGTTTCTAAGAAAAAGGTAGTAGAAGAGAGAAATAGAGAGACAAAAGAAAAAAAATGAAAATAGAGAAGAGACAAAACGAAATGAGAAGTGCGATGTGCCGTCCAAAAGCGCAAAATGATGTGGGTGGGTTAAACACGCTCCCTTACGTACTATTGACGAAATAAATTTTTGAGCGCTTTTTCTTTGTATGAAAATGTATTGATTTTTGAACATTGTTGCTACGTAATAAAGTAATATTAACCGCTCACAAAAATTTCCTGTAAAGAAATCTGTCACTGGATTCCCAGTACTTGTGTTTGCTGTCACAATGTCCTTCAAGTTACAGACTTGCTCGGGACGACTGTGATGTTGTTGTTAAGTACCATGTTGGTATACTGTATGACAATAAAAATGTTTCATACATCGTCAAAACTGTTCACACTTCCGTCTCTAAGATACCAGTAAATTGGCCGCCCGTTGTTTCGGTTCTTGAAGTTTGCGATAAACACACCATAAGTGCCACCCGTTGCATAATCAACCATCTCCGTAAACTGCTGCTTGGGAATGGTTGAAGCATACTCTTCGTACAAAATTTGCAAACTTTTGCCATTCACTGGCCGAAATGCGATCAACCCATCGACATTTTCGCGATAAGTTGTACTAACTCCAGTCAGTTTCTGTGTTAACAATATAATGCTCACTTTGCTATGTCTCCCCCTTGTTGCAATGCGAATATTAATGATGTGGGATGACTTGAAATGCTCTTCAGATACGACATCATCAAGAATGATCCATGTGTCTTCATCGTCCTCGACATTGTTGAAAATGTGTTCGAGCCTCTCATCATCCCACTCGGAGAACTTGTGAGTGTGAGGTAAGATAATGCATTTCCATTTTGGATCTACATCAATGGTCGTGCTGAAAACATAGACTTTGTCGAACTGTCCTCTCCAAAGCTTGATGAGTAAGTTGAGGAGGAGAGACGTTTTGCCTGAACAACGGGCACCTGCAATGAGCAGACAAAATGGTTTAGACGGCAGCCAATCGTTATGACACTTTGCTGTTGCATCCATTCAACTCACGTTCGTTTACTAAATGCTCACAAAATTTTGTTGAGTAGACATTTGTTAACTAGATTGTCCATAAGGACGGAGAGAACAGGGTGAAAGATGTGTACTTGAAATCATCCTCGAGAGGATTTGTATAGTTCCTTTCGATGTTTTCGAAAGCTTTGTCGATGCCAAAGATCGCTAAGCCGTGCAAGAACATCTTTAGCAACGTATCTTTCCGCTCCCTTTTCTCCGTCATGTTCATATGCTTGCGATGTGCAACTGTCTGATTGGGCGGTTTTGGTAACATTTTCAACGTTTCGTTTATGATTGGATCTCGGTGCTCATTCAGCAATCCAGTCACCACACTTGTAAGGACACTACTTTTGTTTGATTGCTGAGAACCAATAGGTACCAGTCGACAGCCTTTGTTTGCAACAGGCATTTGCAGTGAATAATATATTAGCAACAATATATTATAGTTCATTGATTGAAAATTCATGTCGTTCTTTTCATCCCTGGAAAGTTTGGGCTCGAGCTTGGGGCGATCTTTGAGTAGTGGTTTGCGCACAATTGCATCGCCTTTCTCCTCTGCTCTTTCTCGGTCTCAAGAACCGCATTTCCACCCTGGAAAGCATTCCAACACAAAACGCATACAGAGCAGTGAGTACTCCAAGTATTGCATCAAGTGCTGCATCCAATATTTCGCGATCGACCAGGAGTGCAATACCCCTCATGGAGCGCAATGTGGAGAGTTTACCATCCAATATTCGACCCTTTTCAACAACCGCATCGGAAGTGAGTACAATAAGTCGAGCGCCATCGGCCATTTCGGTCACACCAAGTGTACGTTCAGTTGCTACACAAAGTGCGAGTCGACCCCCCTCTTATTCGAACTTGTCAAGTGTATCATCTGCCATTCCAACAGCTACAATCCAGGAGCGACTTTTACAGTTGGGCAAAAAGGGCCTGAATTTGGCAAAGGATGGTGCGATAAAGGTGGGGAAAGAAACATTAGCAGCTGCCCCCGCGGCCGGGATTGGCACACTTGGTGATTATTTGAGTAGGGAAAGACAGCAACAGCTGGTGGATGATCTTGCGACCAATCAGGCGTTAAATCAAAATGAAATTGATAATTTGATCGAAGAGATTGCATCTTTGGAGGCATTGAAGAATGGCGACAGCACGGTGTACGTAAACGACGGGTATCAAGGTAATCCCATACCAATTTACAATGAGGACCCGGAAATCACAAGGCTGAGACATAAAATTCATGGGACGAGAACTGCTGGTCAGGTTCGATTCGGTTAAAGTGAATATAGTGCGAACGACAAAATGCGCATTATAAACTCATTAAATTTTTAAGGAAAGTAAAAATTGGTGTATTCCACCCACCCGAACATCTGGACAGTGGTCGGGTCAAGTAGCGTGATATTAAAAGTTGCCGTGTTACTGCCGTTGTCACTCACGCCAATCGTGACTCTCGCATCAGAGCTCCCCGTGATCGTTGTGTCCCGTAACACGCAAATTGGTCGTATGGCACTCTTAAAGCCTTGTATTCTTGATGCATGAAACTGAACATCCATTGAGGCAATGTCATACGACGATGTGCCCGTATTGTCCACAAAAGTTAAAAACATTTTGCCTCCAACGGCATAATTTGCCATTACTGTTGTTGAGAATAATGCTTGAGTCCCAGACTGCGTTAATGAGAATGCAAGTGGTTGAATTATCATATACGGGTTTAAATTGAGATTGTAAGTTGTTAGAGATGCTGCATTCACGTTAACAAATGTGCCATCAGCTGGAGTTGTTCCACCAATATTCCCCGGTGCAGCAGGGTTAAATGGGTTTACATAACCCAAGCTACCAGTTCCGTTAATGCATGATACTAGTTGACCGCTTGATCCCAGAGCCGATGGAAGTGTCAGTGTGGAGCTTGATGAAACGCCCGTTGTTGGAATTTTCATTGTGACAGTATTTGCGCCGCTCGTCGTAAAAATAACGGAGTTTGTAGTGGCTGAGTCAGACACGGAAATCGTGCTAAAAGCTGAAATTCCGCTTACACTCAATGAGCCAGTAGTCAAACCGCTAATGCTGAGAAGAGTTGTCGATGTGAGGAGACCGCTACATGTAATGGCATTTGCAGTCGACCCTGATATTGTGCTCAGCGTAGTGAAATTGCCCGCTCCTCTCGTCGTTGCACCAATGCTTGTTCCATTGATCGTTCCGCCCGTGATGGCAACATTAGTGGGGTCGTATCCGCTTACGGCCGCATTTAAAAACCATGTTAATTGACCGCTCTGGCCTGAAACACCTAGCACATATCCACTTTGTGGTGATGGATTGTTCGGAAGGATCAAGGTATAACCTGACACAGAGCTCGCGAGTGATTTGAGATTAATGTTTTGACTCCCGCTTGATGTAAATTGGAGCTGGTTACAGTTGACGATTCCAGATACAGTCAAAGTCTTTGCAATACCAACACCGCCTGAAAATAGTGCACAGCCTGTTGTTGACAATGAACTGTCAGTTGTGTCTGTAACTGACAATATTTTGCTCGAGATGGTCTTTCCAGTGCCTTTTGCTGATATTGTAACATCTATGTTTGAATCAGAGCCCTGCGCAGCTATGGATGGCCCAGTACCTGCATTGGTTGTAATGATGGATAAACCATTGGCGGAGCCAGAAATTGAAAGCCCAGAAACTGATAAATTTCCAGCTATACTGGCGTTCCGTCCGACAGTGACATTTCCAGATACATTGAGTCCAGAAACGTTCAAGCTGTTAATATAACCGGTACATGTATGGCCGTTTAAAGGAAGAAATCTTTGTTGGCGCCATTGATGATTAGATGCAAAACGTTGGCGGCTTTGACATACTACCCCCTTGCACCCAAAACGACAATATTTTCCTCTTCATAAGTTTCACTCCATGTGTTTTTGAATTTGAAAAAATTCATGGAGGGCAACAAATATATATAGATTACGTCGTCACGTGACCACTAAATGTAAATTTCTACATTTTGATCAATACAACATTGACATCACAGATCAAGTCGCTTGGGTACTTTGATGACTCTTTTTTCGCGATTTGGAACAAGCAGTTGCTCTGCGGGTTTGTAAGCGGGTCTAGGGATTCCGAGCGGTCGATTAGTGTGTCTTTCATTCTCGTTTTGCTCAGCATGATCATTGTCGATTGGCTCAACACGGCATGAAATTGCAAAGTTGTTCAGTCATCGACTTTTTGCAGTTTCGTATGGTTTGTAAGTTCGTTGGAGTGTGTGTCCCTCGTTATTTTCCACTCTATAGCTGTTCTTGAGTGACTGTCGCTCTTTAATAGTGTAGAGGCTTTTCGAAAACGTTTGCTGATAACCTTTTCCAAACACATTCTTATTGATCATGATGCGAACTTCGTCGCCAACTGCAAGGACGCCAATTCCCCTCAATCTCTCGTTCGTTTGTTGCTGTTTTTGTACAATGTCGTCTGCCATGAGTATGTTGTTGTCTCCACTTGACTCGGAGAGGAATATTTGCTTTGGAGTTGCACGTAGGCCGCTGTGAATGCTATTATTGTAATTCTCCATAATCTTGCCAAGTGCATCAATCCATCGCTTGGTCTTGTGGGCAGTCAAGTACTTGTAAATACGTTCTTTTATAGTTCTGTTGAGTCTCTCAATAACGCCCTGCCTCCTATGATCGCCGGGCTGTGCGCTCGTGTGTGTAATCTCATGTTCATCCATCAATTTGTGAAAGTCGCGGTTCAACCATTCTGTCCCCGCGTCGGTTTGCGCATACACTGGATACACTTGTTTATTCTCAAAGATGTCGTCAAGAACTGTTTCCTTGAACGCTTTGGCAACGCTTACTGACGTTTTGTCTCTAATAGAGGCCGCCCAGGCAAACTTTGAAAAACCGTCAATCGCCATCAAAATGTAGCGATTGCCGCCGTTATAATGGGAGAGGGGCTGCATTTCAACCAAGTCGGCAAAAACTTGATAAGTGGAGAAGGGCGAAATGATGTGTTGAAATTTCTTTGGTGGACGGACGGGCTTGTGCACTTGTGCAGTCTCTTGATTATCAACGAATTTCTTCACGGTTGAGAAACGAAAGTTCTCGCCAAGTGCTTTCAATCGCCTGTAAAATGCCCATGCGCTACTCAAGCCAAACTCGGGATCATAATAATACTTTTTCAGGGTCTCCATGAGCACTGGTTAATAGGATACAATTATTTTTGTTTCAATGCGACTGTCGCTGATGTCGGTAATGGTGCGTTTACCGTTCCACAATTTCAACACTTGAGCTTTGAGTTGATCCAAAGTGTAATGCGCTTTCTTGCGATCATTCCATGCCGTTGTCTCATTATTATAGAACTCAATGGGCTTTTTTCCAATGCTCACGAGTGCTGTGATTGGTTTGTCTGGATTTTCGACGCGGAATTGTCCCAAATTGTTGCCAAGCGATGGCTCATATTGCACCGCATCTCTTTTGTTGATGTAAAATAGCCCGTCGGTATTGACATAGACCATTCTCTCTTTACCTATTTTCACCATCTCATCGAACACTTTCAGCCTCGCATACGCAGTGATGTATGCGGCAACGGCAATGTTCGTCTTTGTGAGCATGGCCTCACAATCATCAAGTTGCCTTGGACGATACTTTATGGACAATGTGTCGTCGCTGTGTGTGTCATTTGTCGTAATGTCAATCACGTTGTCCCTCTCTCTCTGTCGCAGTTGCATGTAAGTAGCAACATCTTTCACTTTGGCATTCTTGTAGTTGGGTTTTTGGCTAAGTCGTCCGAATGGTGTATTGAGAAATAACTTGATCATGCTTTTCTTTGCCTTGTTGTTTGATGTTTCATGCTCTTTCATCGCATAGTACTTATCCACATATGTTCTGAATAGATTGCTCGATGTTTGCGGGAAATGCAGTGCCCTCTCATACTTTGTAATTACGTAACCATGTTCGAGTGCCTTTCGCAGCTCATGAAACGTATACACTTGGCTTATTTTGGGGGCGGCATCAAACACTTTCTGACCTTTCAGTTCCGGCCTCTGACACAGCAGCATTCCAAAATACTGTGATGAGGGCGACGAATTGCGACACTCAATGCAAACTTGTGCGAAACCAAAGGTCAATGTATTGCCAACAATCTTTTCAATTTCAGCTGCGTCCTCGATCCAGCGTGGATGACCGACTGGAAATTCCATGTCGCGCATGATAGCGGGATAGTTGCTGTTAATATCCACTTGTCTCACGTACTCTCTCGCGCCATCCAATACGATAAAAGGCATGAATGCTTGCAAGTAACCTCCCCGAAACCCTTTCACAATGAAATTGTACTCGTCGCTCGTAAAAATGGCAAGACTGTTGGGTGGCATGTGGTCACGTAGATATATGAAATATGCATAGCCTTGCAGTGTAAATTTTTCAAAACAATCGGGCCCAAACAATGCCTTGCACTGTTCAACTGCATACACTATGTGCCCCAGTCGATCATCTGCCAGCGGCGTTGGTTTGAACGCGTCCAGAATGAATGGCGAATAGGAGGGGAGGTGCACAAATTCACTGTTCTTGAACCTCATCCTGATATACTCATTGCCATCATTGAGGAGCTCTTTCTTGTAATGCTTTGCATAAATGTCGCCATAATTGGACTTGATGATATTGCGAATGGGCCGCATGCTGTCCGCAGTATCAAAGTAAAACTTGTACTGGTGCGGCTGCATTGTAAAATCCACGAATTCACTCAAAGTCGCAAAGGATTGGCACTGCGGATTCGCTTGGCCGCCGCCAATATACAGAACGGTAACTGTCTCATCACTGTTGACCACGACGGCATATTCTTGATAGGATTTGGGTTTGATGTTGGCTGGCTTTTGTACATAGCAGCGATGGCCGCCCACTGATTCATACAATGTGAGACAGTGCTGGCACTCCATAAAGTTCTTGTTTGCATGACAGAACTTAACGTGTTTATCAAATCGCCCATTATCAATGTGGGTTCGGCACTTACGGCAATATTTGGTCTTACCACGACAGCTTTGCTCGTGGTGTTTAACACAGTCAGCCGATGGGAATGGGTGGTAACACATTTCACATTCGTCACGCCAAAAAGCGGCTCGTGCACTCTTTGCCTTTAAGTGCTTTTCGTAGGCGGCTGGATCGATGAACACTTGTTTGCAGTGCTTGCACTGTTCACCGCCCTTGCAATCATGGTAAGCAAATTGGTTGCGATAGAAAGTTAGATGGCAGAAATCGCAATATTTAAAATTTCGTTTAGCAGCTCCTCCATCACTTTTGTAATTATGTGGAGCATAAATGTAGCGATCAACGAATGTTTGTGGGTTGGCGATAGTGTTGAAATGGTTGAGCTCATTGTCGAAGAAGATGTGGATGACTGGCGGGTGCACGTCCTCATTTTCCTCTTGAACTTGCGCCATCGTTTCTTGATTTTCACCGTCGGTTTCATGTTGTGTTTTATCCACTATAATGAGCGGAATATAATTATTGTTGGTGGAGGACTGTGTGAGGATGACGATGCGAATATTTGTTGGATATGCGTCGATAAAGGGCTGAAAGTCGACAACGGGATCCATGGACCCTTGCGGCAACTTGTACTGCTCGATGAGTTCGCAAACATCCCCCTCAATGTTTGAGCTGCAAAGTTTGGCAATATCTTGGCGCCGATGAGATAGGTGCTTGCCCTCAACTGTCCAATGATGCGGCCCGACATTGTACTTGCGGTTGATTTCCAGCATCTTGAGGCCATACACGAGTGCCCGCTGGCCGCAACGATCATCATGGTTGGTTATCTCAATGAGCTCTCCATTTTTATGCGTCGCATAGTTTTGGCAGTCAACATCGGTATTATGTGCATGTCCCGATCCCCGCGGACTTTCCATTTCCATCGTGATGGTAATCTTAATGTTGGAGAGATCGACATCTTGCTCGTAATCGCGCTGGGATTTTGCGAGGAGATTGAGGATTGCATCACGCGAAATGGTGTTTCGAATGGCCCTTGGGCTGGACACAAAGTGATCGCCCTTTACAGTGAGCCTTATTGCGTACACGTCCTTATCGGCCAACACGTGCTTGTTTAAGTAGTGGGCCAGCTGGTTCGCAAAGGGAATGTAAGCTGCATAATAGCTATCTGCATCTTTTCTCATGCCAGTGTGCGTGAATGTGAGGTCGAATTGGCGCCGCAAGCTGTTGAGCGGTTCATTATTGGCGAGCTTGCGTTCATTTTCGAGCCCAATTCACTTCAAGGGCAGAGGGGATCAAACTTGCGCTCTTCGGCACTTTTGATAGAAAAATCAATTTCATCGATACACATGTTGAATTTGGGAAGTTGGTTATCGTGTAGCAACTCATAGTACTCGATGGCTTCATGAAGCTTTTTCAATTGTGCCGAATTCGCAAGAGCCGTCACAATGTACTTGGTCTTTCCAAAAAGTGCTTCGGCGATGGATTGAGGCGAATGGAGATCAACGGCCCTGACAACATTGAGCTTGTACTTTGAGAGGTTGGCCTTTACCATCTTCATGTTGAATTGGATGATGCGATCCACCAACTGCATTTCATCGGCCTTGATATTGCGTACTACAAAAATGACACTGCGTTCCTCTTCTTCGCGATGAAGAGACTTCCAGCAATAAGCGATCATTTCAGCCGTCTTGCCAGTCTGAACGCCACTAACAATGATCTCATACTTGTGGCGCTTAAAACTGTATCGCGTCGCAAGTGTCGAGTTGAGAATGGAGAAGAGCTTGGAATGCTGTGGATCCATGATTGCACAACACTTCAACCTTTTCGACAAACAATTTCTCTCTCTTGATCTCCCTTATCTTATCTTCTTCTTATACTATATTCTCGTCGTCTCTTAATGTCTTCATGAGAGTCCTAAGGTACTTTTCAAATTTGCATTTATTCAATTTCAAAATTTTCAAGTTGAAGTTTGAAATTGTATCGAACATCATGAAGAATTTAGAGATGGTGGAGTTGGAGAAAGGTCATTAGACAGGTTGCGAACCCCTATTTCAACCCCCATATTTCAATGCTGTTGCTAGGGTGGGATTGAAATCTACTAATCAGCACGTGTGAAGTATATATTCCAACCTTATAAATCACAAGTCCTCCTAATGCAACATTGAAATAAAAATCATACAGTATTCCAATGACCATTTTAGGAAATAAATTTTACTTTTGGCAATTTTTTTCTAATTTTAGGATTCGACCATTGAAATAGTCTCCGCAAGCAGAAATTTATATTTATATTTTATTTCAATGATGCCACCCAACATTGAAATAAAGATTGAAATAGGGCAGCGCAACCTGTCTAATTATACCACCCATATCCGAAAATATCCTTCATTTCGCAATCCATGATGGCGGAACAGGCTGCAATCAGTTGTATCGCTCGTGTATCATCCTGTACTGCAATGTTAGATAGAAATAATGCTTTTAGGACATTCTCAATATCGCACAATTTGTTATAGAGAATCTCTTCCTTTCCAAACCCTCTTCTAACCCACTCATCAAAAACAGTCATTTGTAAACGTAATTGTAATACAATTGTAATACAACGCTTAAAATATATACAAACAATGTACTTAATATTGAACTACCATAAATATCATGGCTGGATTGTGATAGGTGTTCAGATGTTGATTGAAATGTGCATGTTCACAAGAAATTTTGCCATCCCTTGAATAATCATAACGCGATTTTTTGGAGAGGATGGAACTAATGCGATAGATTGCCAATCCACCAAAACAAGATGCGACTTTAATGAGTGGTTGGTTGGGATCAAATTGCACCTTATCGTGCACTTTCATCATGTAAAATATTTTTTCAGTCTCATTGTCATACACAAACTTTTGACCATCTTCCACAAATGCAAATGTATCATAATAAGTATACTTGTCGCCAAAGAGGGGCGGCATTACACCATTGGCACAAATTGCGTCGATCTTAGCATTGTTTTTGAAGTGGTAGAAGGAATTTGCAATTCCATTGATGTAGGGCGAACCAATAATGTCTGCATCAATCACAATCATATAATCATAGTTGGACAAATTTTTGGCAATGTAATCGACATAGATGTTGCGCAGTTTTGCCATCTTCCTAATGCGAACCTTCACTCATGGAATGATCGTTTGTAGCAATCTCATCCAACTTGCATTCGTCCACATTTTCGCCACAGCCAAGCAATATAACATTCGAATTATGTTTGCGCCATTCCAAAAACTTTTTACGCGTATCATCTTCACTATCATTTTCGACAATCAAAACTTTGAGAGAGGCAACCCTATTTTGCAGAATTTCAATGCGATTGATGAATGAGACGATTTTATTTTCGACATTGCGAGCCAACGTACACACGACGACCTTTACATTCTTCATATACTGCAATCCCTCCATTTCCATGCTTGAACATTCGCCTTTATTGCAACTCAATTCCTCTGGACTATACAGTTGAAAGTATTTGGAAGAGTGGGGATCTGTCATCATTTTGTAGCATGAGAAGCGTACATTTGAGACGTAGAGGACTATTACAACAACACATATGATAAGAAGAAGTATAAAAAATACAACTTTTGCATTGCAATGAATCATACCTATCACTATATTCAAATATATTCAATATACACTGCATTATACATATTATATACAATAATATGAGGACAAATTTCAAACTCATTCATTTCGAAAATTGATGCGAATTGTTTTTGACATTGTTTGCAGAACTAGCGGCAGCACCATTTTTGACTTTTAAGAATTCTTCAATTTCCGCAATCTGCTTTTGGGCATTTTCAATAATAACGTCGAATTTGGCAACGAGGGATAAGTCGTCCTTCACATTGTACGTGTTTTTGAGATTTTCAATACCAACAATGGACAATTTCATTTCGGAGGACAATCTCTCCAACAAATCAATGATGTCGTCTGTCGATTCCTTCTTATGCAATTTGATACACTGTTTACATTGATTGTATCATTCATGGTGGACTTGATGACTGTATATGCATCGCTTCTATTATCGCCCCTCAACCACCTAATCATGGATGTGTACCAATAATCCCTCTCAATTTCAATACAATTATTACTTCGCGTTGCAATGCGGCCACCCTCTGGAATTTTTGAGAGGACCTTTAAATCAACCAACAACTTGTCAACATGATCATTACTTGGAAATAGCATCATCAAACAATAGTATTGATAATTGCCTTTATTTTTTAAAATACACAAAGTCCCAACCAAACAGCAATTTTCGTAAATTTTTGTAATACTTTAAAAGTGAATACAATTAAAACTAGAACCATATCAATGCATTATCAAAAATGGAGTCGTTTGATGATGGTAGCGTTGAGAGTTACCTCAAGAAAAAGCTGGCCAACGTTGTGATAGAGAATGTGGATGAGCAATGTGAATCTTTTCCCCCAAATACGACTGTTGGCGAAATGTGGTGGCATTCAGTGACACTTCCGACGCATCTCATTCCAAAATGTCACATATGTCTTGACGATATGGAGAGATTTAAGGAACATTTAGGATTGAAGAAGCTCAACAAAAAGAAACAAGAGGAACGAGATAGGGCGGAGAGAAAGAGCGAAAAAACGGGAACGAAGAAGAAAAACAATGAGTATAAGCCCAACTGCTGCAAGCATTGCTTGTGGTATGACTGGTTTGAGGATAAGAGATTGCTCATTTTGAATCAAGTTTCTCACAAATCATAACGTATTTCGACGATATTATCGAAATAGTCCCTATATCTCACTGGAATTGTATCATTTTTACAATAAACCATTTGTTTTTCCTCATCCTCTACCAAGTGTAAGCCCCCATAGAGATAGGGAGGCGTATTAATTTCAATGACGAATAAGTCGACATCATAATCAGCATCACTATTGCATTTACTACCCACATCCACAATCATGTCCTCATAATGGACATTTTTAACCACTTTGCGAATAAAGTGGACAAGTGCATTAAGTTGTGGTTGGTCACAATTATCAGTTTCATGTCTCAAATATCTCTCAATATAAGTTATGGACCCACCATGAATGACGGCGCGATATTCGCAATCAATTTCAATATATTCTCGCATGAGAATATGTCTGCACCCTCTCTTGAAGGACATGATTACATCTGCGTGAGACAGTTCCTCGAGTTGGATTTGGTGACTCCATAGTCGTATATTGACTATTATTATCTACTTATCCCTCGTCTCTCTAAAGTGTATTTCGCTTTGAAGACAATCTCAATACTGCCTATTCGCATCAATATTATCACAGCTCAATTCCAAAATCAGTAAATTTTCGCGTCCATGGAAATCATATAAGTTTCCGCCATATTTTTCAAAGCGAAGACCAAGCTTATCGAGCGATGCAATGGGCGGCCTAAATTTAATGTAGCGTTGATCAAAATCGCTTCCCTTGAGCGGTTTGGTGAATCCTCCTAAATTGGCTGGATTGGTGGCTGCAGGACCATTCCAACCACTCAAATTGTTATAGATATACCCGCTGCTGTTAAAAATACCACCACTCACGCTCGTCCCACTCATGAATTCGGGAGCATTATTATCAAATAAAATCACTGAAAAAGTGCGATTGATCCACACATCATTGGCTTGAATGCGAGGTATTGTCTTTTCCTGCGCACCACCCGCAATTTTTAGAATACAATATGTTGGATAGTCCTGCAAATTGTATTCGTTGTCAGCCACAATATAGTCGCTCGAAATAATTGTATCGACATCGCCATATCCAAGCACCTGTCTCAAACTGTTTGTTGCATTTGGGCCAGTCACAAATTTGAGAGAGAGGTAGGCCGCGGCATTAGCTGCAGTTAGAGCTTGTATGGCTATTCTATCAAAGATTGGACAGTTTGTAAATTGTGGATTCGTGTATGAATTGACTTTAATGTTAAATACGAATCTGTTGTTCGTGGCTTGTTGCATGGCCATACCCACTTGCGAAATAAGATCGGCAATACAGTTGTATTGAGCAGTGGGAATGGATGCACTAAAGGCCTCTCCGACCTTAGCAAAGATGACTGCTGGTCGATTCAAGCTAATAAATTCAACTGAAGCTGGAGTGATATCTGGCGGTGACACTGTGACCGTCGGTTCAGTAGTGAATGTGAAAGCAGGAATTGTATTTATACTGACAATGGAACTATTTCGTACAGTGATTGCAGCAGAATAGGATTGACCATCACTAAAAGTAATTGTGATATTTGCACCCGAGTATCCATAGCCTCCATATGCAATATCATAACGGTGAATGGTATTTCCAATTCTAAAATCAATCCAATTATTTGCAGTGTTCACATTATATTCAGTTTTCGGAATGATCATACCCTTAATTTCAATCTGATTGATATTGCGGTACTCTTGCGGAAGATTAATATCGTTGGAGGGAGATTCGAGGGTCGATTTCAAGTCTCTGTCTCTCGAATCAATCACGACAATGTCTGTCCTCGTAATAATCTCCTGAGATGGAAGTGCCAATGTATTATCTGTCGTTGGATCTTGAATGAATGCATAATCATTATCAGTCTCTTTCCTCTGCAACCGTTGTGGATAGACTGGATTTGTTTGCGACGTGACATAGTTGGGTGTTTGATAGTCTTGCAGCACCATAAAATTATTAAAATGTCTATTCATTGTTACAGATAGTGTTGTATACTTGCTTGTAAAAATATATTGAAATATGAAAGAACTCAACGAAAAACACTACAAGGGATATAAAGATTTGTTGCGTTTCAATTCACTATATCAATGGCAACAACTGTACATATTCCACAAAGCAGGCAAGATTATCTTCTCCATAAATTGACAGACTTTTATAAGAACTCTAACAATACGGACACATTTCTCTCGGTCGTCAACCAACAAACGATCGTCTCATTGCGCATATTGGATTGGCTCGTAACGAACTATAGCAAAAAGTACAATGTGATTTATGATCTTGACAATTCAACATCAACATCCAACAAAACATTCAACATGCACCTCAAATATAAGGGCGAATTGAAGGGCTGTTCTAAAAAATTATTTGATCCCTTCTGTCGTCGCCAACGCATTTTCTTCATTCCAAATGACAAGTTTGGCGTTTATTTCTATCCACTCGAATACTATCACAAAACGCAACTAATCAATACATTGAAGATGGAAACTGAAAAGTATTTTGCGAAAGATAAGAACGTTTACAACAAAATATCTCAAACACATCATATCGAACCACTCTCCACGAAAGAAGTGCAGAGGAGGGGCATTGTGACCACTGTTGGCCAGCTCAATTTCTTTAAATGGGCCATCACAAATAAAGTGCTCGATTATGCTATCATGAATTGTAAAAATATTGAGGAGGATATGATTAAATCAGTCGAACACCGCTACAAGAAAAACATCAACAACACACAAAATGCTGTTGAGTCGGCATCTAATTCGTCGTCCGAAGAGGGTGGTAACATGTCAACAACAAACACTGCAAAGCGAAAGGAACTTACAAAACAAAATATTGTCAACAAGTACAGTGCAAATGTAGTAGTGAAATTTGATTGATTTTTATTAGTCAAAACATCACACTCATACTTTGACATTGTCATCAAGTACGGCTATCTCTGCTATTGTCGATATCGTTGTTGATTCGTAGGAGGGAGGTGGGTTACGAGCCGTATAATACAATTCGCGTTCTCTTCTAGCACTTTTGACACAATCGACTACAAGTATTGTAGAAATAACAAGTACGGGTCCAACCCAGAGGATGGCTGAACAAGAAAGTGCATAAATGCGAACCCATTCAATACAGTATGCCTTCGACCGATGTGTAATCATGTAAACGAAGCAAATAAATTCCCACACTACATGAAGGGGGAGAGATATGAATGGAATGAAGTACATTTGACCGTGCCATGTAAATGCAGTAACGAGAAAGAAGCCGCTTGACCCAAAGAGGTAGGCGGAAGCATAATTATCCGTATCACAATCTTGACTAATTGTAACGCTTGCAATAACAAATTGCGTAAGGCCGCACACAAGTGTAATTGGAAAGACAATGAGGGGTTTCGAAAGAGCCCTATCATACTCTTTCCATTTCCACTTACCGATCCATACGTTATATATCCATCCAACTAAATTGAAGAGGATCATAAAGATGAGACAGCCTCCAATGACTGCTCCAATCGTGTAAAATAACGTGGGGTACTTCGCCCCACCACCTCTCACGTATACCATTTTTTGTTTTAAGTTAGTTACGTATATCTCATTCGTTAATGTGTTTTTTACTTGAGTGAGAGTAAGAACTTGCCGATAAAAAAGAAGAGCAATGTTGCAAGGATTGTATTGAAAATGAGGCCAGTGATGGACGGGCAGCCATCCTTCAAAACGCTTGGAAGAAATTGCGAAATTCCCCTATACAAAATCTTGGAATTGAACGCGATGAATAGAAGGGCAAAAAGAATGGTAATTTTGAGCAATGCTCCATCACTTTGTGCAGTGTTTGATGATGTTGTTGATAATGCTGGTTTACTATTTCCATCAAAATTTTCTACTGTTGGCGGCATTGGCGGAGAATTATTAATGACATACGGTTGCTGTCTCATTTGTTGTTGTCTCATCTGTTGCTGCTGAGCATTCATTTGTTGTTGTTGCTGTCTCTGTTTCATCATCACCTTTTTCCACTCCTCATCATCATAGTTAGGTTTGTATTGTGGCATACTGTTTGGAGGCTGTTTTGGCTGGAGTTGAGGATTGGGAAGAAAGTTGCTGCGTGGAAGATCGCCACCACCCATGCCTCCGCCCATATTTGCGCCACCCCCCATTCCACTACCCATATTATTACCTCCACCACCCATACCACCTCCACCCATTGGTCTAGGACCATCATCATTGCCTTCTAGGAGGTCGCGTATGGATGTAGACATTTGATCGTCCATTCAATTGCATTACAATTGAAAAAACATTAATTTGATATTGAATAAACGACGACAATTTAATTTTTACATATTCATCCAGCTCCAACAATATCTCCCATATCATTAAATTTAATCTTTGACATGTCAATATTTTCGACATCCAAAAAGTAGATGGGAGGAGGTAATGTGTGTTGATTGGATAGCAATTGTTGCTGCTGACTGTTGTTATTATTTGTACCCCTCGTCACCAACCCTAACATTTTTTCTTTCTTGAATTGATATTGCTTGTAGAGAAAGTAGGCAATTACAGCAAATGCAATGATAAACACAAAATTAATGTCGATGGGTTGCTGAGATTCTTTCTTTTTGCGATGATAATGTTAATGTTGTCGACGTCTCCACCCCCCTCTCCATCCTCCTTCCCCCTTCTCCCCCTTCCCAACCTCTACCTTTCCCTTTACCCTTTTTTTCTTTCATGATATTCTGCAATTTCACAAAATGTTGTGGGTTTACGAGAGTTGGACGAGTAGAAACCTCTCTTACCTCCATATCTGTAGTATAGTTCACAATATAAATTATCGCGCAATATCGTACGATAAATAAACACTACAGTCAAAAAAATCAAATGACATTGGCGCTTCCATATGTACCAAACGGGATGTGGAATTTGTTATTACCAAACTGATTTGCATTTGGATTCCTAAATGCACTTGATGTGTATGGACTGCCGCCGCCATAACAGGATGGACAAATGGATTCAGCTGTGAGAGGGCCTCCAATCACATCATTCTTGGCAAATGTCGAATTTTTCTCCAAAAACTCTTTTCCATGAACTTGATAGTAGCCCGCCATTTCGGAATGCTTTTTAAGTTGCATTTCGAGTGGTGAGACTCTGCAATCAACAGTCGAATCAAAAGTGGAAAAGTCCATATTCATAAATGTCTGATTCATAGTTGAAATTGTTATTGTTTTTTACGTTCACATTAATAATTAGAATTGATAATTTTTTTCATACAAAAACTAAGTATATATGAGCGTTTTGTATTGTATTTATTGTGTTTTAACAGTATAAGTTATGAATAATAATAATACTATCAAAACCAATGTTGCCGACCATGAAGTAGTATCGCTTCTCATTGAAAAGTATAAGGATATGGTTGCATATGATGATGAAGACCCCTTCTTTGATTTTTATAAGAAGATGGAAAAAATTATTGACAAGTTGCCAATCACTACAGCACCCCTCCACATTTATAAGAGCTACCCCCTCTCAACGATGCCCCTTCTCATTGGATACAAAACGCTCGATCATCTTGCAGAGAATATAGTGCACCAACAACATTCCAATAACCCCAATATTGTCTACAAAATAACTATATGCGCAGGATCTAAAGTGCTCTACTTTGAAAATATGGTTGTTGTAATGCTTGGAAGTCTCAAATTATTGAACATTAATCCAAAATGTGTGAGTAGACTAAACTACAATATTCTCATTTTTGAAATTCTCTATTTGCCAAATGAAACAGTCACATTTAGTGAAAGGGTGGAAAAGAAACTATTCAATGTAAGCAAAAAATTGATTAATGAAATAATGAAGAAAGAAAAGACATGAAAATTGAAAGATAGATAATTGAAAAATGGAAATAGATCATTGCAATTATTATATGTTTAAATCGCAAAAAATAAAAATACCTTAACATTACAGACAGAACGAAAGAGTGTGAATACTCAATCGCTCAATCTCTCACATATCAAAACAACTCAACTCAATACTTCCATAGCATGGCTCTCAACACATGTGAAATGGACAACTCTATCGTAGACTGGGAAGAGTATTATGAAGCACTTCAAGAAACTAAAACAACAACAACACCAAAAACTATAGAAGCAGTGAAGGGACAGCCACAAACTTCCACTCATATGCCCGACGAAAAAATTTGCAAAACTTGTGGTTCTGACGATTCACAATGGGTCATGGACCGCAAGACATCGGCTCTCATTTGCCAAATCTGTGGCACGGAATGCGAAGAACTCTTTGATTCGAGCGCCGAATGGAATAATTATGAAGATGACATGGCCAATGGCGAGAGGGACAAGTGTCGTGTTGGAGCAGTGGACGAGTACTATGGAAGGTTGGGTACCTTCATCAAAGTGACCAATTCCTTCAAGTATAAGTCTTATGCTCAGCGCAAGTATGGTGAAAGCCTCACCCGTATGGCCATCCAAAATGCATACACGAGCGAACAGCGATCCTTCTTTCGCGATGCAAAAATTCTTGAGCATTGTGCCGCCGTCCACAACATTCCCAAGGCCATCCTTGATACGGCCAAAACGTATTGGAAGGAAATTGTCGATTCGCGCGTTTTGAAGCGTGCAGGCGTGAGGAGAGGTTTGATTGCATGCTGTCTTCATTATGCCTTCATTCACCATAAGATGGCTCGCGAGACTACGGAAATTGCAAAACTGTTTGGAATTGATGGCAAAGACCTCACCAAAGGGGATCGCGTCTTCAAGGAAATCTTTCAGAACTCCAAGTATCGCTCCATCATCTACCAAAATCACGATTCAAATGATCTCTTTGTACGATATGTACACCTCATCAATGCCGAATGCGAACACAAGATTCCATTCAATTTGATTGGACGAATGCGTGAAATTCATGCGGACTGTGAAGAGGTGTTAGCTGGCTCGAGCAATAAGACTATCGCAAGTGGTATATTGATATTGGCCTACGTCGTACATGAGGCCGGCCTCTCGAAACCAAGTAAGAAGGAAATTGCAAGTGCCCTGGATTCGTCCGTCCCTAGCCTCACAAAGACGTTTAAGATCGTGAAAGAATACTATGGAAAATAAAGGCTCTCTATGCATGAAGAAATTCCATTCTATCGCAAAACTTAAAATCAAAATCCTCATGTGCACGCAATTTTTTGCAATACTGGCTGATGATTAACGGATTTATCCCAAATTCCATGGCCGCAGTTTTCACACTTTCGAACTTTTTAAGCACATTTCCCGATTTGTCAAGTTGTAGCACTGGTTTAGTACCCTTCTTCAAAACAGTAACTGCATGTATAATATTTTCAGACGTAGTGACCCATTCTAAGTTCGATACGTGATTATTTATCTTATTGCCGTCAATATGGTTGACAAACATTCTAAAGTTATTCTCATTAGGTATGAATGTAGTTGCAACTAAAACATGAACGAAATATGATTTGGATTTACCATGCTGGTAAAGAGATACCCTCTCATAACCATTCACTTTTCTCTTTGACATTACCCTTTTACTTCTACAGCTATATATATTTCCGTCCGCATCAATTTTGTACCCTTCGTACCCCGGAATGGTAGTGCAGGCAACACTGAAAACAACATCGTCACGTTTCCATTTATGTTTCCCAGCTGTTTTGAGCTTACCATTCAAACACGAACTTATAGATGATCGACATACTCCAGTCGCTCTTGAAGCATCCGAAATGCAATCATATGTTGCGAGCTTGTTATCATCCATGTCATACTGAACTATTTTTCGAAAGGACTCCCCTTTAATATGTGTTTCAATGGAGCTTTCATTCTCAAACTCCCATTTGAATCCTCCAGCGCTATTTGTGGTTTGTCTACAGCACGCACTTATTTGTTTCCGGTCAATGCCAGAAATCTTAGATGCCTCCACAACACTGTCGTATTTTCGAATAAAATTGCCCCCCATATCCATCTGAATTACAACTTTTCTTTGCACTCCTTTCTTCAAAATATTCATAGCGTGAATGACATTTTCAGATTGTGTCACCCATTCCAAATTGGATACATGATTGTTCATTCTATTTCCGTCCTTGTGATTGACGAAAAGATTCACATCTGAAGTCCTCAAAAATGTCAATGCCACTAACCGATGTACTCTGAATCTCTTGTCTTTCTTCTTGTACTTCAAACATACGGACATATATCCGTCATTATCAGTTAACTTTCTTAATCGATTTGTAGACTTAGCCTTCACTCGTCCATAATTGGATACCATGTAAAAATTTCCAAAATATTCCACATCAATATCACGCCATTCTTCGTCTTCACAAATTTCGTTTGCCTTAACCTTGTCAGGGTTAAAATGGCAAGTACGCAAATGACATTTCAAATTGTCGTTATGGCTGAAACCCTTTTTGCAATAATGACAAACAAAATCGTCCATTTTTTCAAACATGTTTTCCTCCATCATCTGTCTTTAGGTAATTATCAGTTCCCAACCTCACAGAAACGCTAACCTCATTCGCAATAATTTTTTACATTTGAGTGATGGGATATGTTTAATGAATATATAGTAGAATCCTCAGTCCCGAGTCTTACGAAGACGTTTAAGGCCGTGAAGGAGTATTATGGCACTTGAAGAAAAAATCATAAATGACAATTCGTACAAGAACCATTTGTGCAAGTGCATTGAAGTCCAACTGGACAAGTACTTGGGGACATTGGATGTTCCATTTGTATCATTCTGCATTGTGAAGGCACGCACATGAATGGATTATTGTCAACCCATTCGCATTTATACCCCTCAAAACAATCTGTATCACTTTGACAATATTCTGGCGATGGTACACACTCTCCAACAACATTACACATGTAACCATGAGGGCAAAAGTAAGTTTT
Source organism: Pigoraptor vietnamica (assembly GCA_943704525.1). Classification (NCBI taxonomy): domain Eukaryota; class Filasterea; order Ministeriida; family Capsasporidae; genus Pigoraptor; species Pigoraptor vietnamica. The sequence goes on from CALSCQ010000422.1 coordinate 27,721, forward strand.
ATTGTCGCATTTATTGGTTGGGAACCATATGTTACCGAAATCATCATGTGTCGGGATGGGTTCGTATGATAGAGCTTGACCTGTCATACAGTATGCATTAGGTCCGCAATCGCTATTTTGTTGGCATTGGGCAACACTGCCAAGTATTTCCACACATTGCCCACTGTAGTTGCACAAATATCCCTCCTCGCAAGGATTATCTGTCTCATTACATTTATATTTGATACATGCTCCTTTATAGCACACTTCATCTGGACTGCATATCTCAGAGGGATCCGCAGTACAATTTTTAGGAAGAGCAATACAATCTCCATTAACACACTTATCCAATCCACAATCATTTACACATTGATTTGCCGTTGGTAAGCAATAATTTTTAGTCGTCTTCTCTGACTTTTTATATCCAGAACTGCTGCTGCTCATATGACTTTCCAAAGTGTTTGCGGTTGTTTGACCAGAAAGTGTAGGTATGATGTCTAAAGCTAAAACACCTTTACTATTAACACATATCATACAGCCCCCGATTCCACAAAACATATCTCCAGTATGATTGGCACCCATATCACAATCATTATGTGACTCACATGCAATGTAGGGCGTGCAATAGTTTTCTCCAGCCTCTGTAATAACACATTTGGATCCTTCCGGGCATCCAGTTTCACTGCATGTTATGTTGTATTCACAATAGCCGCCGCTTGCACTGCACTTTGTATTACCAAGAACTTTACACTGTTCTGTATCACACTTGAGTACTGGAATACATGATTTGATCCCATTCACGTCTCCGCACGAGTAGCCATCTGCGCAAAAATGGTCATCGCTACACTGTGGAATGCATTTGTTATAATGAGAATCGCATACATATCCACTGCCACATGAAGTGAGTGTGCACGTATCATTTAAAAACGAACATACACCCCCATTACATTTGAGAGAGCAGGGATTGAGAACATCAACACAGCAATCTTCATCACTCTTGCATGCTTCTGCTATATTTATTCTTTCGTCAAAACGTTCTCGTTTCAAGTAGAAAATGTAGACTGCTAGAATGACAAGTGATAAAATTGAACTTATAATACCAACAATTATGGGAAACTTCATATGTTCATATTGTGTGAAAATAAATAAACAACAAAAAAAGCGTATTAAGATCTGTAGCTATCATATATTACATGCATAAATGGCGGAACAAGTGGTTTGGGAATCACTCCGCATGTACACAGTTCCGCACTCTCAACCACTGCTTACTGCTCTTTGCTGGGAAGTTGGGGACCACCCCCACGACCACCGCGACCCCCGTGACCCCCCTCGTCATGCGCCATTTGCGGCTGCGCAACTGCTTGCTGCTGCTGCTGCTGCTGGGGAGCGACAGGCGCCTGATCGATTTCCATCCTCATGGGCGGCGGATTGACCGTATCGTGGTTTTCGCCGGCGTAGTCCTCTGTGTGAAGCGGCCCCTCGTCGTCGTCTCCGTCGTAGGAGAGCAAATCGTCCACGTCCACGTTCTGAGAATCGCCGTCGTCGAAAGACATCGTGC
>CALSCQ010000425.1:0-18137 GCA_943704525.1 Pigoraptor vietnamica
GGGGGGGGGGGACGTTTGCAGTGTTTGAATTCACGCCGTGTTCGCGTGGGCTGGTGCGTGCCGGCATCGCCGCATAGCAGTAGCGCCCTTCGTCTGGGCGTGAGCAATCTGGATGCACATGCAAGCCCATTAGTACTGTTGCGTGTCGTGCCCTAACAACATGCCACCCGCGCAGCCCGCTCCTGCGTCGCCGCGAGCGCGACAACGACCCGCAGGACGAGCTATGGGTTCCCTACTACATGTCGTATGTGACGGTGCTCCAGTGGTTCCTCTACGGCGCGTTTATCCAGGACTTTGCGCTGATTGGGGGCAACGCCGTGTCGCTATTTGCGGCGACGTACTACATGGACACGCTCTACGCGCTCGCCAGGCGGAGGGTGAGTGGTGCACGGATGTATGTGGGATCAACATACTGTGGAGTGCGCTTTTCCCATGCTGTTTTGTGGCTGCGCTACAATATCGCTACAATATCCACGTACACCTTCCCCCCTCGCCCAAACACCACACGCACACGCCTTAAATAGGCCCACAAACAACCTATTAAATGCACTGCACGCGCACGCACACGCACACCCGCGCGCAGTCTTTCATGAAGTTCACCAAGGTGCTTGGGAACGCGTGGATCATTTTTTCGGCGCTGTGGGTGTCGCTCTACGACGGGAACTTCGACAAGAAGGCGGACCAGTTTGGACTCCTTGCTTCCATCCTCTGCATCGCCACCTACGTCGCCCCGATTGTCAACAACGTAAGTGGCCGGCGACTGCGTGCGCCATTAGGGTCTTTGAACGTGTTCGCGCTCAGCACGCTTCATGCCCACTGACTGTATGACAACTGCCCACGCGTTACTACTGTGCACACGTGTGCGTCATCTACGCGCGCACCTCCGTCATCGATGCTCGCAACTGGCATCCATTCGCTCACCGTCTCTCGCCGTTTCCCCGCCGTGACGTCACAGGTGAAGACGATTCGCACTCGCAATGCACGCAGCTCGCCCTTCCTTCCTGGCGTCGCGATGACTGTGATGGGGTCCATCTGGACGCTCTATGGGCTCGGGGCTGACAACGTGTTCATTGCGCTCACGAGCTTCACGGCCGTCGTGTTTGGGGGGCTGCAGGTGCGTCACGATTGTCCGGGACATGACTCTCATCCGCGTCACGTATTGTAGTTGGAGCACACTTTCATAGCAGCGGGCCACCCCTGGCTCATTTCTGTGCTGTTCGCTGTCTTTACTTATGCGTGCACTCGTTCGCAGGTGACGCTGTTCCTCATTTTTTCTACGCGCGACGAGCTGCGTCGCATTCCCACGGACATCAAGGAGGGCTTCCTAGGTCTCGTCGGCCACGCAAAGGCGCTGTTTCGTCTCGTCTTTCTCTGCCAGTGTCTGGACGTCCTCAAGGAAATTCGCGACGCCCGCCGCGCTTCCATCGCCGCGCGTCGCTCCCTCATGGCGCTGCACAAGTCCGGACAGGTCGGCCCCGCGCCCGAGCAGAACGGCAATGGTGTGGCTGCGAATGGGCACGAGGCGTTCATGAACGGGCACGTGACGGAGAACGGCAACGGCGTGGCGAATGGCGGGCCACACCATAAGCCCGGCGAACACGAGGAATTGGGTATCGTCACGGTACAGCCGCGTACGAGCCTCCCCACGCCGCCGAGCGAGAACCGCGTGGACGACAGCGACCTCGAGTTTCTTGAACTGCCCGGCAGCAACGCGTAGATGAGCCGTTTTTTTCTGTCTCAGTCTCAATTTGCAGCGTGCGACTATCGATTGCGTTCGTGCGTGCGTGCGTGTGGGCGCGTTGACATCGCCAGCACAACGTCGTTTGCGAGAGCGCCGCCGATGTGTACTCTGCGGTCCTGGTGACCGCGACGCTCCCCCTTAGGGGTAGCGCGCGCTGCGATTGCACATTTGTCGTATTGTGCATATCCCGTGTGTGCACGTAGCCCACACGGTTCGCATTCATTACGTGCATTCGCTCAAATGAAATTATCTGCTTGTCGATATGGCAGCGCCTAGCAATTCTATGCATGTGTCACGTGGATAAACACAAGCGCGCGCGCACACACACACAGACACACAGCACACGCGCGTGTCCGTTGCACCTCTGGGCCCTGCGCACCGTGCGTCCGGCTGTTTATTCAGATGGCGCCGGGACATTTTTCCCTGAGCGTGGCGAGCAACACATCGCCCGGAATGCACGGCGACTTGAGGTGCTTCGACTCGAGCTCCTTCACCATCGCATACACGGCGCTGATTACGGGGACCTATGGACACTCGCAGTCAGGCCCACCGCGCACGACCGGCGTTCACGACACACTTCCACTTGCATATGTATGTCTACGCGTGTGTGTGTGTGTGTGTGACTATATGTGCATTGAGCGAGAATTTGTTGCCCCACCTTCAGTCCCACTTCTTCGGCCAACCGGATGGCGTGTCCGTTGAGGTGGTCCAATTCAGTTGTGCGGCCGGCCTCGAGGTCATCCCACTGCAGAGCCACTTAAAGTCAGTCGCACGTGGCAAGGCATTAAAACAGGACGATACGGTCGTGTGAGTACGCGCATCGTTGTCAGATCAATGAAAGTAGCCCTTACAGGATGTGCGTGGTGGGTGTGTAAGCGTCCCCGTGCCAGCATGTCGCAAGAGAAAAGTGCCCCATACCATTGACGAGCGCGCGTTGTCGTCGAGCGCAAGCATCGAACCTGCAAGTGCCCTGCTAGCGCAAATCACACTCGCGTCGATGCACCGCCTCTCTGAAAGACTGCGCAGCATGAAGCAAACAAGACGACGGCATGCGTATGGTGGGCCTGCGTGAGACGCAGAGGCACAGGACTTATGTGACGCACCTGTACACGGGCGTGGGCAGCTTGAGGATGAGGGGGACGACCCAAATGGGCAGCGGCACAAACGGGCGCGAGCGAATGCCCTTGGCCTCGAACACGGCAAGCAGCTCTTGCTGCATCGTCGCCCATATCCAACGGTAGTTCCAGTCGAGAAACTGCGCACGCACGTGTCATATAAGGTCGATACACAGACGTGCGTCCATTGACTCCACCGCACGGGGAGAGAGGAAGGTGGCATAAGCGACAATGAGCAGAGAACGTGTGAGCAGGGCATTCAGAGTACTGCGACGTTGTGTTCGAATCCGCCCTCGCATTCCCACACACTTGCTACACATGCAGTGTTCCCATCACATAAGGGTCACAAGAGCGAGCCACGGCGCCACAGAAGCGAGGTGTGACTACCATTGGCAAACGAGCGCTAGGGGAGAGATTGCAGCCAACAGCACACAACGCGCGCGCACCTGCTGCTTGAGCGGCATTCCCGAGATGGCGTTGAGCGAATTGTTCAGATTGACGACGAGTTTTCCGTGCAAAACGGCGCGCATTTCGCTCTCAGATACCGTCTTGACGTCGAGTTTCGCGCGCTGGAGTCCCTCGATCAACCGCGGGTGCGTGCGATCGTCAAAGAAGAGGGGGCCGGTAACGCCCTGCGCGCGGCACGTCACGTGAGCACACGCGCGGACGCGAGCAAGGTGATGTCCGTTTACACTGCGCACGTGCACGGGCATGTAATTGTACCCGAGCGCGGGTAAGCACGCATACACATAGACGCGTGCACCGCATACGTGTAAAAGGGACACACAGTTCGTGCACATTAGTCGTGTGGCAAAACGGCCGCATCAAATGTACAACATTGCCCCTGGTTCGTGGCTGCGCAGGGAATAAGAATGCAACAAGCGCACACATACACACACCTGGTGAAAGCGTACGCTCGGCAGCTGCGCGACATTGTACGGCACCATCGACTCGACGACAACGTGACCTGGGAGGGCACTCCTCAGGGCATCGAGGTTTTCCACCGCATTCTGCAGCGACACAATCTGCGACCGGCACGGTGGCGGCGTGTGTGTGTGAGGATGGGTCTATGAACAGCTGCTCCCTTGGGTATGCTCACACACACACACACACATGCACACACACACACACACATGCACACACACACATGCACACACACACACACACACACACACACACACACACACACACACGCATGCATGCGCAAGGCTTTTACCGCACAGGACAGCACCTCACACATTCCCATCCACCGTATGCAGCACCACAACAGCACGCACCTGCGTCGAACTGTGCGACTTCCTCAGATCCTGCGCCACGTCGCCCGTCGCACCGCTCTTCACCGTGACCACGATGACGTCAAATGCCTCGCCCTTGAGCCGCCCAAGCGCTTCGTCGATGGTCGTCGAGTACGAGAACTTGTCCAGGGGAACCTGCACGAGTAGCGTTGATATGTGCCGATTCATTGCAACCATGGCGCGGAGAATGTGCGTGTTGTGCGCGTGTGTGTGTGTGTGCGTATGTGTGTGTGTGTGTGTGGCGTGTGTGTGCGTGTGTGTGTGTGTGTGCGTGTGTGTGAGCGCGTGTGTGCGTGTGTGTGTGTGTGTGTCTGTATATATGTCTGTGTGCATGTGTGTGTGTGCGCGCGCGCGTTGGTGTGTGTGTGTGTGTGTGTGCATGTGTGTGTGTGCGCGCGCGCGTTGGTGTGTGTGTGTGTCTGTCAATGTGTGCGTGCGCGTGTGTGCGTATGTGTGTAAGTGTGCGTGCGAGTGCTGTGCATGGAGCAAGTGACCTCACCTTGACCACGTTTCCCGGCCGCAGAATGGTCGACAGTTCCACGCCGCCGTTCGCAACAATCGAGTCATACAGCCGCTGCCGTCCAATAAACGACACCTGCGCCGACGCGCAAACAAAGAACAGAGGGTAAGGAACAGGGTATGTAGAGCCACATCGGGTGAAGCACGTGACAGACGCACCTCGACATCGTCCAGCGTCGCGAGGGTGCAGCCGACGTACAGACCAATGCGGCCAGCACCAAAGAAGCACACACGCAAGGGCGCCATGTTGACCCAACAGCAAGAGAGAGAGAGAGAGAAAGAATGTGTGTGTGTGTGGACGTGTTCTTGTGAGAGTCTTTTGCCATCGTGGATGGCACGGAAGCTGAAAGCTGTTACGTAAACAATCGGAATCGTAAAACCCACGCGCGCTGTTGCGATTGGTCGAAATTTCCGCCGGACAAATGGACCGGAATATTTTCAGCCAATCGGCGTTGACTCACGTGCGCGCACAACACAGCACACACATCCCTCACACACGCACGACAGGCAACGTGAAAAGGGCCTCGCACAGCATATAAGCGCACGGGCAGTTGCGGAAAGTAGACGAGACGTATTATTTTCAGTCGTATTTGCGTGAATTTGAGAAAACTCTCGGTAACGGACTTCAAGTTGAGCTGCTGGGGTGGGAACAGACGAGAAAAATGTCGAACTGGATGCTCGTGCGGCTCTACCGCGTCCTGTGCCCCGATGTGGCGCCGAAGGAGGACAATGCCGTCCGAATTGGCGTGCTTGGAGCAGGTGTGTGGTGGGGTGTGCGTGCGCGGATGCTAACGTCTACTGTCGTCTGAATCATTCGTGAGGATATGCACACACACTGAGACAACAACTGCACACTCCGCACGCAGCCAACATCGCCCCGATGGCCCTCATCAATCCCGCCAAGCAGGTGCGCAGACCCTTGTCCCCTTTGTTGGCATGTGTGTGACACTTTGTGGCTATAATTGCAGCAGAATGAAATGGCTTCTGACTCACGCGTTGATGCGCTTGGCAGGTCCCCGGCGCTATTGTGGCGGGCATTGCAGCGCGTGACCCCGCTAAAGCGCAGGCATTTGCGAAGAAACACAGCATACCGAAGGTGTGTGTATGTGCGTGTAAGGTGCCGTGTGTGTGTGTGTGTGCGTGTGTGCGTGCGTGCGTGTGTGTGTGTGTGTGTGTGTGTGTGTGTGTGTGTGTGTGTCGCGTATCATTGTGAGGGCTGTTCGCTGGCGCACTGCTTATGGTCGGTGTGCAGGTGTATGTGTCCTACCAGGAAATTCTCGACGACCCGGCCATCGATGCCGTTTACATCCCCCTTCCCAACTCACACCACCGCGAGTGGACGCTCAAGGCGCTCTCTGCGGGCAAGCACGTGCTGTGCGAGAAGCCCATCGCCAACAACGAGGACGAGGTGTGTGTGTGTGTATGTGTGTGTGTGCATTTGTGTGTGCACGTGTGTGTGTGTGTGTGTGTGCAGTGTGTGTGTGCACGTGTGTGTGGTGTGCGTGTGTGCATGTATATGTGGTGTGTGTGTGCATGTGTGTGTCTGCATGTGTCCATGTGTGCATCGCCGCAATCGTATCGCACTCGTGCACCTTCTCATACACTTCCTAACACAGGCGCGTGAGATGGACGCGGCCGGCAAACGCAGCGGGAAAGTGCTGATGGAGGCCTTCCACTACCGATATCACCCGGCGATAGCGCGGCTGCGGGAAGTGCTTGCGAGTGGGATCATTGGCGATGTGCAGCGCGCAGAGTCGCGCTTCATCATTCCGTGGTTTGCGTTTGGAAAGGACGACATTCGGTGCGTGGACGCATCTGCAGGCCCAACACACACACACGCACACACACACACACACACACACACACACACACACACACACACACACACACACACACGCACACACACACATGCACACACAGGTACCCGTAGACCCACAGACGCACACAGACGCGCACACAGAGGCAGATGCACGCCCGCTGAGAGACGCACGCCAATGTCCGCCACTCTTCTGCATGTCGATCGTCCCCCTTCCCATTCACGTTCACTCGCTCATCCGAGGCACACGTCGCTGTCCCTCGCGCAGCTTCAAGTACGAGCTCGGCGGCGGTTCGCTGATGGACAACGGCTGTTACGTCGTCGATTCGATTCGCCTTGCCCTCGGCGACGCCGCCTTCGTCGGGGTCAAGTCCGCGCAGGCCACGTCCCTTATTGCAGACAGGTGCGGCCACGTTCGACCTAAGGCCCTGTAGCACCTGTGTCCCTCTCCCTCTCGCGGGACCAATTCCTCACATGCTACGCATGGCTTGTTGCGTGTTTCGTGGTGCAGGGTGGACGGCGGCACCATCGCAGAGCTGGAATTTGCAAACGGCAAGACAGCGCGGATGGAGTGTGCGCTGTCGGGTCCGCCCAGCTGGCCGTCGCTCACCATCCAGGGATCGAAGGTGCGTACGCAGAGACGAATGGGAATGTAAAGAGCTGAGTGACGGTGAAAGATGGATGGTATTGATCTCACGTGACGCAGTGCTGACGCATGTGCGCTGCTCTTCCACTCAGGGCAAGATTGAGTTTTCGAATTTCGTCGCGCCATTCCTCAGCTACAAGATGACCACCACGACGAACGACGGGCAGACCATCACGCACCAGGTGTGTGGGGAACACGCGACGTCCGTCTGTGCTCATCGATTCGTGCGTGTGCATTGCGCTGGCTGTGCATGCACGCTGGCTGTGCATGGAACACGGCGACGTCCGCTTATGTTCCTCATTCATGCACGTGCGCTGTGCCGGCTGAGCGTGCATGCTCCTTACTGTGCTAATGCCCTCCGCGCAACAGGTCTACGGCGAGGAGGAGTGCAAGGCCACTTACGTGCACCAGTTGCGCGCCTTTGTTGCTGCCGTGCGCGGTGACAGGGCGGCGAACATCACACCCGCGGACGCCGGCGTGCGTAACATGCGCATTATTGACGCCATCTACGCGGCGTCGGGCCTTGGGGTGCGTGGGAAGCCCCTCTCCCCCTCCAAGTAAAAACACCGTGCGCATAAGCAAACTTCGTCTACGTGAGAACGCAACCTCACCCCCGCTCACGCCTCCGCCCTAAGTAACGACAGCCTGTCCGCTGTCGAGCTTCATCGTACACATGAGAGCGCAACACTAGGCACCATGCTGTGAACATGGACGCAGGAGAAGGCTGATGTGACGCGTCGATCAAAGCCCCACCGACATGCACGCGAAGGAAATCTGGCAAAAGTTCGCGGGATGGCCATCTTTCGCAAACACCACCGCAACTGCCGGCACTATACCCGCCGCTCGCATGGAGCAATCGCATGACTTTGTGCGTCGATACGAAGCAAAAAGGGATCGAGCGCCCGCAGCATGAAGAGGTCGGCCTCATGCACATTGAACAGTTCACGAGAAGACGCTGCGCCAGGAGACGTGCTTGGATTGACACACGACGACGACCGCGTGCGCCGGCGCTCGGCACTCTGTTACTGATGGCCTGGACAACTGGACGCCGGGACTCCAGTGCGCAGTGTTCCTTTGTTTTGATTTTCTGCGTCCAGTCCACTGGGGACTTATTAACAGGTCCAGTCCCCAGAAGCAAAAACACCTGCGTCTCGCACACATACACACACACACACAACACACGCACACACCGAAGGGCGCTTCTTCCACTAACATCATGCTCGCGAGACTCGCGGGGACCGTCCCATGGCGCGGCGCGGCGCGGCGGGGCCTGTGCATCGGCACACTCGTCGCGGCACTGCAGTTGGCGCTGCTTGCATCCGCGCCTAAGGAATCGGACGCGCAAGCGCTGACGTGGGAACAAATATCGACGTCCGCACAGCCGTTGCCCAGCGGGCGCGAAGACGCCGGTGAGTACTAGTGTATGCATGCGCGTGGTTCTTGGCAAGTTTGCGTCCGTAGCAAAGCGGCGCGCATATCTCAGTGAGAGATTATTACGTGAAACGAAATACCATTTGTTCGGTTGATGTCGGTGTACACACACGCTCAGCGTTTTGTTTCGCAGTTTGCGCACGATTGGATGCGCGGTGGCACTTCTTCGTTTCTTTTTCGATCGTGGCTGCAGAGAGATTGCATAGGCTGTTGGTGTTGTTGTCAGTCTCGCAGTCACCGCCGCCGGGAGGTTGTATGTGTGCGCCGGTGTGCTGCTGTTGTTGTTGTTGTCAGTCTCGCAGTCACCGCCGCCGGGAGGTTGTATGTGTGCGCCGGTGTGCTTTTGTGTGCGTGCGTGAGGAAGGGAGGAGGCGATTGGGAGAGAGCTCTTTGGATGCACAACCTGAGACACGCCCACTCACTTCCCTTTTACCTGTCGCGCGGCGCGTAGCAATCGGCTTCGATGCGGCAGGCAACCGCCTCTTCGTCTTTGGCGGGAAGGACGCTGCTGGCACTGTGCTGCATGACACGTGGGTGTTCTTCCTCAGCAACAGGACGTGGGAGCAAGTCGTTACTCCGACGGCGCCGCCGGTGCGCTTCTCCATGGTCGCCGGGATCGACAGCGCGCACCACCGCTTTATCGTCGCAACGGGACAGGGAGCCGGCAAGATCTTCTACAACGACGTGTGGGCGCTGGACATTCGACCGGGCGTCGCCCCGACGTGGAGTCTCCTTCCCGCGGTGGGCGATGTTCCGCAGGCGCGCTACGGCGCATCCGGCGGCGTGTTCTGGCCGAACGGAACGCGCCTAGTTGTGTCACACGGGTTTTCGACGCGCCGCTATTCCAACTCCTTCGTGTTCGACCTCGCGACGCTGACGTGGACCGAGATCTATTCCGGCACAAACCCATACAACCCCCTGGAGCCTCACGCACGCTGCCTCCACGGGGGTGCCGTGACGTCAGACTTCTCGTGGGGACTCCCCGAATACGTGCTGTACGGCGGGTGCATGAGCGGAGGGAAGAGCGGAGGGCCGTGTCCCGCGCGCGATGGCTGGCACAGGGACGCGTCCGGACACTGGTCGCAATTCGACGAGGGTCCGACGCCGCGCACGCACTCGGCCATGTGCCGGCTGCCGGGGAGCGTCGACTACTGCGTGCTGTATGGCGGGTGGGAGAACTACCGCAACAAGCAAATCATCAGCGTGAGCGCGTACCCGGCATATGAGGTTGCGGTCGTGAACGTGCGCACGGGGCGCTGGTCGCGTCTCGTTGCGACGCCAAGCACGCCGGGAGGGCTGCTGCCGCTGCGGCGGTATGGCCACGCGATGGCACTGCTGTCAGACGTCGCCGGCGGAGGCATGGTAATGTTCGGCGGGCGGACGCCGTCGGGCACCTTCTTCAACGACGTGTGGGTGCTGTCCGGACAGGCGGCGCTGTCCCCACCTGAGGGCGGGGGGACCCCCAGCGCGTTCTCGCTGTGGGCGCTGCACGGCATCTTCATGTTCCTCGGCTGGGGCGTGTGCCTGCAGGCGGGCGCGTTCGTCGCGCGGTACTTTCGGCACAGAGACCCGTGGTGGTTCAAGGTGCACCGCGCGCTGCAGGTGTCGGGTCTCGTGCTGGCGATCGTCGGCTTTGCGCTGGGGATCAAGAGCGTCCTCAACAGCCACTTCCAGTTTGCCCACGGCGGGATAGGTCTCGCAATAATGGTGTGTGATCGTGCGTGCGGGTGTGCGGGAGAGTATGAGCCTGTGCATGTGGGTGTGGGTGTGTGTCGTGCGTGCATGTTAGTGCTCGAGTGTGCTAAGGCGCGTTAGCACGAGCCTGCCTAATGGTGTGCGCGCGGGCATTGATCGCGGAAGAGAATAGAGACCCACCGATTGCCGTCGAGGGCATCAGGCTCACAACCAACGCGAATTCCTCGCAGATACTTGGTCTGCAGCAGCCGATTAACGCGTACTTTCGACCGCACAAGGACGAACCGCGGCGCAAGTACTGGAACTACCTTCACTGGTGAGTGCGCCCCGTCGCAATTTGCTGAGGTGAAAAAACGGCGTTGCTTGCGTCCACTCAGCGAGATGTGTCGACGGCGAGCACTCTGCCTGTGTTGGCTTGAGTGACCCAGCGACTGGACGTGCGCTCTCTCCTAACTTCAACAAACCCACGCGCAGGACTGGGGGGCGTGTTGCGCTCCTTCTCGCGCTCGCCAATATCCCTCTCGGGATGTTCGTCGCCGTCGCGCCTGTCGGCGTATACGCGGTGTACTTTGCCGCACTCGGCTGTCTCTTCGGTCTCTACGTCGTGTTTGAATTCCGCCTCCGCAAAGGCAAGCTCGCGCCTTCTCACCCTGCCGAGTCGAAGGGACAGGGACCGCAAGACCACGCGGACGACATTGGGATGGTGGCTGCACGGAGCGACTTAATACAGTAACAGAGAGAGAGAGAGAGAGAGAGAGAGAGAGAGAGAGAGAGAGAGAGAGAGAGAGAGAGAGAGAGAGAGAGAGAGAGAGAGAGAGAGAGAGAGAGAGAGAGAGATGTCGAATCAGCTTTAATCATAGACGTGATTTAGACGTGAGAGAGAGAGAGACAGAGAGAGAGAGAGAGAGAGAGAGAGAGAGAGCAGTGGGCGGCGATTGCACAGAGGCGCGGCAGCACTGACACACGGTCACACATGCGCACAAAGATGACTACCTCTGCCCACGCCTGAAGTGAAGCGCATCCTGAGCAAACTGTTGTTCGTCTGTGCGTTGTTCTTGTATAAAACCAGTTATTCTTAGTTGCGGTCGGAGAGCGAGGGAGGACAGAGACGCACGCGACCCGCCGCCGGGGACCGACTGACGGCCGTTCAAACATCGTACGGTTGTCCGTCGACTGCAACATACATCGCGTCCTTAGAGGGCACACAATTGGCGCCCAATGTGCGAGGGCAGTTTGCATGTTGAGGTCAGAAAGAGAGCACGTGCGTGTAGTGTGCAGTGCCGAACTGCAGCACTGGCAGTCGGATGCCTCCGTGTCTGGACAGCGTCACTCGAATCCTGCTGACGTCACCCGTAAACAATGGGCTGGCAATTGAACGTGTCGCAACACGGCAGCGGTCTCAGATTTGCACCTCATTCTCACTCACACACACGCACGCGCACGACGAACGACCTCGTCCGCGCTCTCCCCTTCCCACTCGAACATGGCACTGGCAAACATCTCGATGAGCGAGGGCGCGGCGCCCTACTGGGGCCTGCCCACGTGCATCAGCGACTCTGGGGAAGAGAATTACGCGCACACAAACTACATCGCAGAGCCGTTTGCGACAGCATCATGTCTCCCGTGGCTGGCCGTGAGCGCCGTTGGTTTTGCTGGCTCCGCGGGGCTCCCTGTTCGCGCGGCGTACGCCTTTCACTTTCTGTCGGCGTTCTTCGGTGTCGCGTACCACGCCACGCTCACCCTCGTGGCGCAAGTGCTCGACCGCAGCGCCGTTCTCTGCTGGATGATATGGATGCTCCTCATGATCGTCCGTCTCGATGCGACAAACCCCCTCAACACGCACCTCCGCGCGCGCATGGCTTCCAACGGCGCTGCGGCCGCACTCGCGGCGTCTGCGCCCTTCCTCGCACTGCGCGACCTCCACACGCCCGTCTTCGTGCTCATCATGTGCGCCATGTTCGTCGCGGGACGCCCTGTATCCCGGCAACACGCGGCCGGCGCGCACCTGTGGGACGCCGCACAGGCACTTGCATTGCCGGCAGCCGTGGCGTGCCGGCTTTGCGCTCGACGACGTGCCTGCGGCGGGGTCCCTTTTCGGACACTGGGCACAGTCTATGGCACGCCTTCGCGCTTTATTCGACGTCGTTCTTCATGGCTTTCGTGCGCTCGGCGCAGTTGGGCGGTTCGTCTGCGAGGCCTCGAATGGACCTCTCCGACTGGTCTTCCGCTGTTTGTGACCGAGTCTGTGTTCGGTAGAGAGGGGCCGCGAGGAAGCGAAGCGGTGGTTGCCGTCGGGTGTTTTGGGGGTGCCGAGTGCGGACACGTCGACAGACGCACGCGTGAGCGTGGATGTGCGCGCCCGTGCACGATGAGTACCGGCAGTAAAGACTTGCGAAGTGGAGCGGCCAATGGAAAGTCCGATGACAGAGTATTCAGTTGGTTATTGGCTGCTCGGCTGAATTTCACTGAACACCGAGCGGCTCCGTCCACACAATATGGCGCTGAATTTTAACCCAAATTCCATCAAAAAGGAACTCTCGCAAATTATCACGGGGGCTTAAGATCACGCCAGGGGTACTGAACCCCTGGATCACGCCAGGGGTACTGAACCCCTGGATCACGCGTACCCTAACCCTGTCGCGCCGAGAGCTCGGCTGATTGATACCGCGACCATGACGTCACAGGGGTACCCTGATCATGACGTCACCCGTGTGGTTCGGCCCGACTGCCGAACCGCGCCCGCCCGTGAGGCCATCGCCAGTCTCCCGGGCAGTCATCCCCAACCCCAACCGCACTCTTTTTCTAACTGCGTCTACTAACGATAACTCAGATTTTCGCTCCGGTAGCCGACCGCCGCCGCCGGCCCGCGGCTGCCGCACTGTTCCGCCCGGGCCGGCGGCGCTGACCGACACGCCGGCGCGCCGCGCCGATGCCTACCCCGCCGCAGTGACTTACACACCCACCGCGGCCACAAACGGCCGGCCGGGCGTTGCGCTGACACGTGGACTACAGTGCGGCGCATCTGACCGTGACTGGTACGGGACGGAGGGCGCCCGGCCCGGTTCAGTTCAAATTATTGTGCATTCATCAGTTCAGTCTCCCTGCCAATAACTGGCGTTGCGCACGAGTTAAACCTTCTGTACCGTTCCAGCCACGGTTCAGTCACGCCCCAATCGCCCCCGTCCACAGTCCCGCACTCCGAATCAAGGCATGGCGCCCCTCCGCGCGTCACGTAACTCTCGGTAGAGATGATAGCTGAACTGCCACATCGTCCCAAAGTGGCGCAGTCTGTGGCACGCCTTCGCGCTATATTCGACGTCGTTCTTCATGGCTTTCGTGCGCCAGTTCGGCGCAGTTGGGCGGTGCGTCTGCGAGGTCACCGATGGACCTCTCGACGGGTCTTCCGCTGTTTGTGACCGAGTGCTCGGAAGAGAGGGGCCACAAATGTGAGGAAGCCAAGCGGTGGATGCCGTCGGGTGTTTTGGCGGTGCCGAGTGCGGACACGGACGCACGCGTGAGCGGGATGTGCATGCGCGTGCACAATGAGTACGCAGTAACGACTTGTGAAGTGGAGCGGCCAATGGAGGCCAGAAAGGGTCCGATGAGCAGGGCGGTGGTTTTGGGTGCTGAATTTCAAACATCGAGCCACTCCGTCCAAACAACGGCCGGCTATGGGCGGAAGTCGCGTAATGTACAACTGACGCTGCGCGCGGCTGAAGAGCGCGCTGGAACGCAAACGTGGTGTGTGTGTGTGTGTGTGTGTGCGTGCGCGTGTGTGTGTGTGTGTGCGTGCGTATGTGCTTGTATGCGTGTGCGTGTGTGCACGAGCATGTCGCAGCCACCCTAGTGACTGCGAGTGCCAAGTGCACGCGCGATGGCCTCAATCGTGGTTCTGCTGGGACGAATGCGGATAGAGAATGAATGCAGATACGCACAGACGCACATAACAGGCCACCAGAAACAAGGCATGCGAGACCGTGCAATACCAGCCCACACACACGCACACACCCCGAACACAATATGCATACACACAACGCGTCCCCTGACACACAGGCACAAACAAACCGCTCGTGATCACGCGCGCGCACCTCCGAGATGAGATCCATCACTTGGTCGACAAAGTCGTCCGAATTCTCCTTGTAGTGGACAGCCGCGCGGATGATCGTGTTGAACACCTGCGCAGTGCGAACAGCGGAATGTCCGGACGTCTTGGTCAGAAAACTGATGCTATAAAGGCTGAATGCACGTGGAGCATGGTGCGTGTGTGTGTGTGTGTGTGTGTGTGTGTGTGTGTGTGTGTGTGTGTGTGTGTGTGTGTGTGTGCGTGCGTGCGTGCGCACGTGTGTGTGATCGTGTTGAACACCGGCGCACAACAGCGGGGAGCGACCTGTGCCAAGTGCCGAGAGGGACGTTTCACAGACTATGCACTTGGAAGCACACTTGCGTGCAAGACGAGAATGCGTGCACGCGCGTGCGTAGGTGGGGTGAATAGCACAAAAGAACGCACCTCCTCCACATTCGTCCCGTCCGACGCAGACACAAAATAGAAGGGTAGGCCGTTCTTCTTGGCAAAATTAAACGACTTCTGCGTCACTTTGTAGTCCACTGCGTAGCCGCGGCGATAAAAGAAACATATCAGCAGCCGCACTATGCATCGCTAAGAGCGCGAGGATGGCGCACGCTAGTCTTATTGTGTTTATGTGTGGCGTTGATATGTGTGTGTGTGTGTGTGTGTGTGTGTGTGTGTGTGTGTGTGTGTGTGTGTGTGTGTGTGCGTGCGTGCCAGGTACATTACAGGCCACAGACACGCATACGCAAGGCACGCTCACCGTCAATCTTGTTGGCGAGCACAATGCAGGGGATTTCGGGGCGGTACTCGCGCAACTCTGAATACCACGTATCGAGGTTCTTGTACGTCTGCTTCCGCGTAACGTCAAACGCCTGCGCAAAAACGCACTCCAGGTGAGAGACGGAATAAGACGCACCACGTGCATTATGCGATCGAGTACGGCAGGGTGTTTAGGTGGAGTGTGAAATGTGGACCCGTGTGCACGTGTGTGTAAGAGGAATGCGTGTCTGTCTGCGTCTCCCCTAACACGCCGACTCAGCGACGAAAGACAACGACGACTGGGTCGATTGCACCCACCAGGAGGCATGCGTGCGCTTGGTGGTAGTACGAGGGGTGCATGCTGTTGAACCGCTCCTGGCCAGCCGTGTCCCACAAGTCTGCAAGCGACCCCCGTGCAAAAAAAAAAAAAAAAACAAAGGCTGCGTCAGTTTCTCTGCGGCCATCTTCGAGGGCAACACGAGCTCTCCCTCGTACGACAGAAACCGCCACAAGAGCGGCGGGGTGTGCGACAAGGCGCGACAAGTAACGCCGAATGTCCTCCCTGACCACGCACAGTCCCTCCTCACACCACTCACATGACCACAACACTGTCCGTCCAGACACAATGTGAATACGCAGTGTCGCTCCTAAGCGCATGCGTCCCCTTCACACAACTCAAAATACACAGTGTCCTCCCTGCCCATTGGCTCCATAGCAGTTCCCCCAACGCACCTACGGCAACATCCTTGTCGTCAATCTCGGTTTCGTAGCGAAAGAGTGTCAGCGCATACGTAGACAGCTGTTGCGGTTGGCTGTGCACAATGTCGGTCAAGGAGAAGAGCATGGTACCAATTCAATTACACACGGCGAAACACAACAGGACGAGCACGACGCGCTCGCACATAATGCTGCACAGTATGAAGCGGATACTAATTGTCCATGAGAAAGCGCTCGACAAGCCTGCGCGCGCACGAGGAAGGGGGTGGTTCGTTCGTGCCGCGGTGAGCAGTCAGGCAAAAGGACAGCCGGCGCATTACGCTTGGGCCGCGAAAAAGTCACTTACCGCAACAACGCCATGCAACACAAGCACCCTACCAAGTCGCATGACAACACACCATACGACAGCGCCACGCAACAACACACACACTACCAAGTCGCATAACCGCCTACGCAACACACGCCCGTGGCACAAGACAGCACCAACACGCACTCACTTGGACTTTCCGACGGCGCTGTCGCCGAGAATGATGACCTTGACGGACACCTTGTCCGATTTGCCCTTCTTCGACATGGCAGCACGCACTCAGAAGCAACGGGGGTGGAGAGGAATTCACGGAAAGCGTACCAACAAGAATGTGCGGGTGTGAATAACAGACGAGGCACTTCTTTTGAACCGACGAGTGCAGAGTTACAACGAGGCGAATGCAAACGCCAGAGAGAGTGTGTGTGTTTGCCGACAGTGGGAAAGCTCCAATGGGGCGAATGTAGAGAGGAAGGTGTGTGTCACTGTTTTTTGCCGACGGCAGTCCGCCGAAGTGCGAGTGAAACTGATCGGAATTTGCCACCCCGGATGCGCCTCACCCACATCCCACCCCGGATATCATCCTCAACCGTCAAGGGGGTACAAGGGGGGCCAAGCGGGCCTTGCCCACGGATCAGCTGGCACTAACACCCACTCCTTGCGGACGTGGGTGTGTGGTGTGTCAGCATTGTCGGTGTGTCTCAGAGGGCCACGTTTGCTCACCACGTCCCTTCATCCACCTCAAAGCAAGGAAAGGGGCGCTCACGTTCTGCGGCACTGCTTCTCGTGTATGTGCGGGCGCGTGTGTGTGTGTGTGTGTGTGAAGGTTGCATAGCCTTGGAGTAAGCCCATCCGATTGGCGTCGGCGGTCGTGTCGCGCTCGTCCCACGGCCTTCTTTTCCTCCATCGTTTTCGCGTGTTCGCGTGAGGTGGTGCGAGAATGTCGGTCGCAGAGGCGCCGTGTTACACGCTCATCAACCCGCTGAGTGATGCGGAGGGTCAGACGGAGCAGCAGCTTCGCAAGGACCTCGGTGGGTGTGCGTTATGTGATTCACTGGACTGTGCACGTCACGTCACGTAGATGTTCGCTGTATGCTGTACGTGGCATATGACTGCGTTGCATGTAGTGCGCTCTTGTCGCCCTCCCTCTCTTTAACACCTCCGTGGGTGTTTGTATTTTTGAATTGCGCTCGTGTGCGTCATATCCTTCTCACGTTTCGTTGCCGCCTTTTGGGCTCCCTTTCACAGAGGCCGGCCCCCCCGAGGTCAAGGCGGCTGCGCTCAAGCGGCTTATCGTGCAGATGGTGGCGGGCGAGCGCTTTCCCTCTCTTCTTATGGTCATCGTCAAGTTTGTGATGCCCCTGCGCGACCACGTCATTAAGAAGCTCCTCCTCCTCTACTGGGAGATTCTGCCCAAGACGGGCGCCGACGGCAAGCTCCTCCGCGAGATGATCCTCGTCTGCGACGCGTACAGGAAGGTGCGTTTGGTGCTGTTCGTGTTGCGTGTCGGTATCTCTGTGCGCAGTGCTTCGGAAATGTACTCAGTGTGCTTTAAAGTGTATCAAGATTGCGGCCAATCTAACTCTTCTGCACACAGGACCTCCAACACCCAAACGAGTTCATCCGGGGCTCCACCCTTCGCTTTCTCTGCAAGCTCAAGGCGCCCGAGCTGCTTGAGCCCGTGATGCCCGCCATCCGCGCGTGCCTTGAGCACAGGTGCGTGGCTGCGACACTTCATGTTGGCCATTTCACATTATGTTGCAGTGCTATCGTTTCCCCTCATATGCACATGTGCGTGACCACTCAACTCTGTTTTGTTGACCGTCTTCCCTATCGCCACAGGCACGCGTACGTGCGCCGCAACGCCGTCCTGGCCATTTTTACGATCCATCGGAACTTTGAGAACCTCATTCCGGACGCCCCCGAGCTGATCCAGAATTTCCTCATCGCCGAGCAGGTGCGAATGGGCCGTGCATTGTGCCATGAGGAGGGGAGAGAGGGAGGAGGGGAGGGAGGAAGGAAGGGGGGCC
>CALSCQ010000426.1:0-22586 GCA_943704525.1 Pigoraptor vietnamica
GCCATCCGGGAATCGAACCCACGACTTTCAAAAAGTCGAAGATCGAACTTCCCCGCTGCGCCACTGCAGTCACCCGGGTTATTTCTGTCTCTCCACGGACCCTATTTCAGGCGCTAGATCACGTGGCCTGGTAGCAGCCGCTTTGGCTCGCTACAGTTTGAAACAGACCTTGCAAAGTCACGTGGCATCACGTGTTTTCAATAATTACATCCGGGGTGATATTTCGTCGTCCTACATCCGGGGTCTCGTTGCCATGCAAACTGGGTTTACAATGGCTGTGTATCAAAAATGGGGGCCACTTTCGGGTTCCCCGACACCCAGGTCTGGCGGTTCCGCTGATCACACTCTCGCCAACGCACGCGCACACAAACGCACGCAGTCGACGCACTTTCAAGACGCGAGTATTGCAACATCGCCTCCTCGAACACAGACGCACAGGCGGGCATTGGACGTCGATCCCTAAAGCAGGCAGCGTTTTTGCCTCGAATTGCGCGCCCTTTGCGCCCTCGCGGTACTAGCGCGCACGCTCACACATGATGGGGGTTGGCGGAAAAGCGACCTGAAATCATGCGAATGCGCCGACGGATTTCGCCCGCCGTCCCTTGCGGTGTGCTCGCTGTGCTGTGCGCAGTGTGCGTCGTTGGCGCGGACGCACTCAAGGGCGACTACTTCAACTTCGTGTCGTCGCACCCGCCCAACACCATACGCATCGAGGGAACGATGGGCCTCACGCCCCCCGACGCCGCGTATGAAGGAATAGAGCTCGCGCGGGGTGTGTTTTTTTGGGCGCAGCGCGTCAACACGCTCCTCGGGGGGATCGACGTGGGCGGAGCAAAGATGAACGTGTCGGTGGTGCTCGCCGACGACGGGTTCGACGCCACCTTTGCCGCGACGTACCTTTCGGGGCTGTGCATGCGGCCGAACGCGACGCGGCCCCACATTATTGTGCTGCCCTTCTCTGCGGTGGCTGCGGCACCCGCGACCCTTGCCGCGATGCGACTCGGCTGTAAGGTCCCGCTGCTCACAATGGGATTTTTTCCCGACAACTTGCTCGTGGACGCCGCCAAGGCGAACATCACGATCGTCACCACAGCGCCGCCGCGTATACAGGGACAGACGCTGCTGTCGAACCTGGTGACGCGCCTCGTGCCCAACCCGCGCATGGCGCTCGTGCTAAAGGCCGACGACCCCTTCTCGGCGAACCTGGCCGCCAACACGATCGCGCGCATCAATAGCACCAGCAACACTTCGGGGACGCGGCTGGTGGCCGCCGTGAGCTACATGGACTCGTCGACGCGGCTCTCGCTGTTCTTGCGGCTGCTGGAGATTGTCGACGAGGTAAAAGCCGTGGACCCCGACGTGCTCATATTCTACGGGCTGTTCTCGGACACAGTCACGGTGATGGAGGCCTGCCGGATGCGCGGGGTTAAGCCCAAGGCGTTCATTGCAACGACGCTGTACCCGACGCACGACACGGCCATCAACGGCGAGAACTGGTCGGGGCTCGCGCTGTACAACCCCCTCTACAGCAGCGGGTGCGTGCACATCGCAGATGCTCAGGATCTTGTCAAAAGCACACGCACACCCACCCCTGAACCCGCACAAACATGCGCACACCGCCAATCAACCGCCAATCATACGCGCACGCGCTCACACTCGACGCCTTCAATGCCCCTTACGCACACATACACACGCAGACACACACGCATTACGCACTTGCACGCCCAATTTCGCTAATTTCTGAGTTCAATGTGCAGCGTGTCTGGCGTGGGCATGGGCACCACACAGGAGGCATGCGCGGACTACCTCAAGCAGAACCCGACCAGCTACGATTGTCAGCTGCTCGCGAACGTGCTGTCCGGCACCGAGGGCTTTCGCGCGGCAATAGAGGCCGCGGGAACGCTCGCCTTTGCCAATCTCACGGCGGCGCTGCACCGCGTGAACGTCACGACGCTCGCGGGGCCCTTCCGCATCAACTCGCTTGGGCAAAACTACGGGCGGTCGTACCTCGTCAACCAGCTGCGCAACAACACGCTCGTGCCCGTGGCGTCGGAGCTCCCCAACGACGTTCTCGTTCCGATGGTGTTCCCTGTGCCCCGCGGTGCGTGACGACGTTTGTGTTGTCTATCTCTGGCGGCCCTCTCTTATTCCCTCACTGTTTGTGATGTCCAATGCACCTTTGTGCTCACGTGGCCCGCGTATTCTGTGCGCAGAGCCAGACACGCCCGGTGCGCCGCGCGTCTCGGTGCTGTCCACGGGCGTCATCATCTCGTACAGCGTCGCCAACAAGGGATCGGACAACCACACAATTTACCAAATTCAGGCCGCCATCGACAGGTATGCGCAATCCCTCGCTGCAGCTCCTTTTCCGGTCTTGTTGGGTGTGCACCAGCGCCTCCCCTTGCCTCAATTGGGCATTTATTGCCGGTCGGGTGTGCGCCAACGCCTCCCCTTGCCTCAATAGGCCATTTCTTGCCAGTCTTGTCGGCTGTGAACAAACGCAACTTGCCCCAACTGGGCATTTCATGCGGAGCTGACCAATGCATGCCCCGTTGCAGCTCCACCTTGGCCTGGAAGGGCGTCTACAACGGCACCTCGACGACTGTCCTCCTCACAAATCTCATCGTCGGGCTGACGTACCGCTTCCGCGTGCGCGCCTTCAACTCCGTGGGCGCGAGCGCGTACAGCACCGACGTCGCGACGCTGTTTTCGCCGCCGATTGCAAGCGACGATGGCAGCAAACTCGCCGTGAAAATTGCCGTCCCCATCGCAGTCGTGGCGGCCGTGTTCCTCGTCATAGCCGCGGTGGCGTTTGCGTACGCGCGAAGAATGGCAACCGCGAAGGTCTCTGCGGCGCCGCTGTCGCTGGACCTCGACGGCCCCGTCTCGAAGGCGCTGAAGGTCATCGAGAAGCTGAAGAAGAACAAGCTCAAGGGCTCTGCGCTGGCCGCAGAGCTGCGCGTGGTGGAGGACGCGCTCATCGCGAGCAACATGTACCAGCCCGAGCTGGACTCTGACGCCGCCGACCACAACATTGGGCTGGAGACGGTGCAGTTCCTCGATACTCTGCTGATGACGCGGCTGATGCCCGACAAGCACAACGCGTCGAAGCGGCGCCCCTCGCACAAGGACCAGAGCCTCAGCAACATGAGCAACGGCGTGAGTCGCATGAACGCGGGCGAGAGGGACGTCTCGCGCGTGCTCGAAAGCATCGGCCGATGGGACTTCAACATCTTCACGCTTGAGGCGGCGACGTCGAGCCGCCCGCTCTGCGCGCTGGCCATCGAGGTGCTGTGGAAGCTCGGCCTCATCGATGAATTTGCGCTGGACGACATGCTGCTGAAGCGGTTCCTCCTCTCGATGGAGATGGGGTACGCGAACCACAACGCGCCGTACCATACGTCGACGCACGCGGCCGACGTGCTGCAGGCCATGTTCGTCTTCTTCCAACAGGACCGCTTTCGCGCGCTATTTTCGCCGCGCGAAATGCTGGCGGCGTGCCTCGCGTGCATCGGCCACGACCTCGACCACCCGGGCGTGACGAATAGCTTTATGATCGCGACGGGCCACGAGCTCGCGCTGCTCTACAACGACGTGGCAGTGTTGGAAAACCACCACTGCGCGTCGCTGTTCAAGGTGCTCCAGGACCCCGACGCCAACATCCTCAGAAACCTCGACAGCGTCGACTTGCGCGCCGTGCGGAAGCTCATCTGCACGCTCATTCTCGCGACGGACGTTGCGCAGCACTTTGAGCACGTGGCAAAGTTCAAGGCGCGGATGGGCCCTGGGCACGCGCCGGTGGAATCGGACGCCGACCGCGCCCTCGTGCTCGTGATGGCGATCAAGTGCGCCGACGTCAGCAACCCGACAAAGCGCATGGACGTGTACAACGGGTGGACGGACCGCATCATGGAGGAGTTTTACCGACAGGTCCGTGCGAGGGAATGGGCGCGTGGTGCGCAAGAGACTCGATTCGATTTGTTGGAGCAATGCCCCGTCTGCCGTGTGCGGATGTGATTGTGTGTGTGCGTTAGTGCTTATTATCGTGGCGTGCGCAGGGCGACCGCGAGCGTGAGCTTGGGCTCCCCGTGTCGATGTTCATGGATCGGCAGAACCCGTGCGTGGAGAAGTGCCAGAACGGCTTCATCGAAGTCATCGTGTCGCCCCTCTTCAAAGCCTTCACGGAATTCATCGAGTTTGACGGTGAGCAGCGCCACTTGTCTCGCTTCGTGCCGATGTCCCCTCTGGTCAGTCACACGTTGTGCTCCAAAGTACTTTCCAAAGCGCGTCGATATTGCCTGTCTTCTTTCCGCCACTCAACTCCGTTTTCACTGCAGAGCCGCGCGTGAATATGGAGCGCAACCACGCGTTCTGGAAGCGCAAGCTCGAAATTCAGCCGGTCTCAACGGGCAGCGATGGAAATCTCCTCAGGCACAAAAGCACCCAAAGCATGAAAATGGCCGTGTAGTTGTCTGGCGTGGAACCGGACGTGTGAATATTCGGCCGCAAGTTTGTAACAATGTCGTTCTAGTTGTTTCGTGCGTGCGTGCGTGCGTGCGTGCTGGGCGTTCTGGCGTGTCTTTCGTTTGCCGTGCGGCGGAGGGAAGGAGCCGTTAAAAAACTGTTCCTTCTGGTTGGCTGGGCCCATTTCATCCGGGGTGGTAGGGTAACACACAACGATAACCTGGCGCGGCGTGTCAACAACAGTGTGCATGTCCCGTTTCACAGCCAAAGGACAGCGTGGTGTGCTCACAGCGCCATTGTCTCCTGCGTCCGCTCTCCACTTTCGTTATATGCTTTGTGTGAACGTGCTGTGAACGAACGTGAAAGCCAGTGGCGCGTACACGGGGCGTCCCTCGCGGCTGCATCGCCCTAAGTAGCAGTGTTATCCTGCCACACACGTTCGACCGCATGGACCCCGTGGACGACGACGACGACCATGCGCTGCTGTACTTCATCGGCGGGCTCGTGTCGACCGTGTTCTGCCTCGGCACCGTGTCCCTCTTCGTGCTCTACCGCGACCTCCGCAAACACCCCGGCCAGCTGATGCTCATGCGCGCACTCTGCGACATCATGTTCAACCTCTGCCAGGTGCGCCCTCGTGCACGTCGTGTGCGGTGCGCGTGGTGCCTGATCGCCGCCGTGTTTGTCGTGAGCCCTCGTGGTTGCGGGGGTCGGCGGTGTGTGCTGTTTGGCGTGGTGTGGGAATGGTGTGCGCGCCTCAGTGCCTTTTTTCTTTGCACACCCCTGTTTGCAGGTGTTTTCGTACGTCGCCGGCGAGCCAGGTCCGGACTCTACGAGCTGTCTGTGGCTCGGCCTTGCGAACCAGTTCTCCGTAAGTCGCACACCACACAAACAGGAACACACGCACGCGCACGCGCACACACGCACGCCCATACACACACACGCACGCACACATACACACACACGCACGCACACACACACACACACGCACACACACACACATACACGCACGCAGGGCACGCGCACACGTACGCACATACACATTCTGCCAGTGCATTTGCCTATTCCGAGTGCAATTCCGTGTCTGTGTTTAGCTAAGGCGTATGTCGTGTGGCGAGAGCGCTCGATTGTGCGTGCCGTTGAGCAGTTTCCCGCCCTCCCTTGTCCTTCTGCGCATTAGGCATTCGCATCGAACGCCTGGTACGCCGCGCTGAGTCTGGACACGTTCCTTGCGGTGCGCAACCCCTTCAGCGTCGGCTCCGAGCACCTTAAGATGTACCATGCGATTGTGTGGGGCACCAGCATCGCCACGTGCGCGGTGCTTGGGGGCGCCAACCGCTGGGGATACTCGCTCTTCGAGTTCTGTTGGATCAAGGTTAGTACTCGGATATAGTGTGTTTTTCTTTTGCATTCATATACATACATACATGTGTGTGTGTGTGTGTGCGTGTGTGCGTGTGTGTGTGCGTGCGTGCGTGCGTGTGTGTGTGTGTGCGTGTGTGTGTGAGCGTGCGCGCGCGTGTGTGTGGAGGTGCGTGTGGGTGCGTGCGTGCGTGCGTTTTGTGTCCATAGCGTGCGTGCTTTCACGTTGCTTCTCGCTGATCTGCGCCGTGCCAGGTGATGGGACCGAGTGACCTCAATTCGTTTTCGTGGGCGCTGTTCTACATCCCAGTCATGGCATTTTGTGAGTACCCTACACTGCGCCCGGCCTCGGTCAGCCGCCGAAACCGTCTGCGTGTGTTGCTAGCATGAACAGCACAGGCACATGATGCTCACGTGTCCTTCTGTCTCTTTCGAACGGCAGTTTTCGCGTCGATCGTCGTGTTCGTCATCGCCCAACGCGCCCTGTCGCAAGGAACCGACGACACGTTCGAGGAGCGCCGCCGCGCGCTGCGCAACAGCCGCAACTACATTGCCATCTTCTTTCTCTATTGGGCGTTTGCGGGGTCCGTGTGGATCGCGCAGTACGTCTACGTGTCGGAGGACGACACCAAAAAATACTCGTTAATCGTCGTCTTTTCTGTGACCATGGCCCTCCGCGGCGTCGCCGACTTCCTCAACCTGCTCTACTATTCGCGCCTCACCGTCCGCTTCTGCGTGCGCAAGGCGGCACACGACATTCTCCCGAGCCACCGCGTCGCGCGCGCCTCGTCCGAGGAGGAACAGCCCCTGCTTGCGCCCGTCGCCGTCAACGACATGCTGCGGAGGGACATGATGGTGTATTCGACGTGGGGCATTGTCGAGTGCGTGAACCGCACGCACGCGAACGTACCGCGCACCCTGCACTCGTCCATCACGTTCGCGTGGGACCCGAGCGAGGTCGTGAGCCGCCGCATGAGCAAGCGGCGGGGCATCCGGGGCACCTACGACTTCCGCGACCACATGCCGGTCGCCTTTGCGCACCTCCGCACGCTCTACGGCGTCGCTGATGACGACTACCTCGCGTCATTTGAGTTCAGGGATGCGGTGGGCGCGAACACGCGGGCGTCCGCGTCCGCCGGGTTTGCGCCAAACACCGCGGCGAGCACAGAGAATATCAAACTGAGTCTCGTGGACGTTCGGCCGGCCGGCTACGGCACAGCGGGCGTGAGCGGAGAGTGGATGGGGGAGCAGGGAGAGCACCGGGAGCGCCGCATGCTCGAAAGCTTCACGGAGGGCCGGGGCGGGTCGTTCTTCTACTTCTGCGACGACCAGCGCTTCATGGTCAAGACGGTGTCGCCGGAAGAGCTGGAGGTGCTTCTCCGCTTCCTGCCGCGGTACTGCGAGTGAGTGTCGCACTGCGCTCTAGAGTGATGACCCTGCTGTTCTCACACACTCTTTCTGCGCCGCACTTTTCCATCGAGTTCACTGTTGCCAATCGAGCTGAAGTCTTCGATTCCACGCTCACCCTCCGCTTTGACCCTTCGCGCCCCCGCAGGCACATTCGCCGCCACCCAGACTCGCTGATCACGCGGCTCTACGGCCTCCACGGCATTCGCCTCAATGCAGCGAACGCCTGGACGCACTTTATTGTGATGGAGAATTGCCTGCAGCCTGGCGCTAAATGTGTCGCAAAGTACGACCTCAAGGGGTCGTGGGTCGACCGCCGCGCCCTCCGCCCGGGGAAGCCCGTGCCGGGGACGCTGAAGGACCAGGTGCGTCATCCCACTGGGTCCTATTGGCTTGGCCATTGCGTGCATGGCGTCCGTTACGTCAAGTGTTGCCGCACTTCTTCGCCCCCCTTACAACTGTGCCGGCACTGTGGCGGTGCAGGACATTCCGCCAGGCTTCACTGTCGGCATTGGCGCCGACCGTGCGCTTCGGGTGCGCCATGCACTCGAGAACGACGCCGCGTTCCTCTGCGACAATGGCATTATGGATTATTCGCTGCTGATTGGTGTTCGACGGCTGGACCCCAAGCTGCCTCAGGACGCTCGCCGCCTCGCCGCCGTAGCCGAGTCTGTCGCGCAACAGCCCGTCAACCCTTACGACACGGCGCCCACGCGCGAGCGGACGTACTCGCAGCCCGAGGATAAGCGCTTCTACCGGGCGGAGTGCGGCGGAATGATTGGCCACGACGGCATATCGCCAGAGCCGTGCGTGTTCCACGTGGGCGTCATCGATTTTTTGCAGGAGTACAACTTGAAAAAGCGCTGCGAGCGGTTTGCCAAGACTGTGGTCCTGTGCAAGGACGGCCGCGGGCTGTCTGCCGCGCCAACGAGGCCCTACCGCGACCGCTTCATCGAAAATGTCGGGCGCCTGTTCTCCTGACGAGGCAACGGCTACCTCAGTGTGTGTGTGCCGGTCCCTCAATAATCTATTCCATTGACCCTTACTCTCAGCATTCTGTTTCAATATCTTTGTTTGCGGTTGTAATAGGCGACGGCCGTATTGCATGGTCTTGGTTGCGCGTGGTGGATGTGTTTGGGAACACTGCGAATCGACGGCCAAGGCAACCATTAGGGCATGTTTAAGATGCATTCATTTGGCTTTAATTGTCAGCATGCTTAGTGGCAGGCGCACCGGGCGGGCTTGGCGCGGTACGAGATAACAGGAGTATCGTGCACCATCATTGCGTCATTCATCCCGTTCGCAGACGGCTAGCCGGGATAATGCGTCAAGAATGTGCTCCGGCTGACCTACGTGAGCTCTTTCCTTTTTTTTTTTTTTTTTTTTCTTTTTTCCTAATTTATAACGGCCAGCCACACGATTTTTCTCATGATTGAAAGTTAGAGCGTCGCCTTCGAATGGCTCGGTGAAATGCAACCGACGCGTGCTCGCCGGCGACACGGCAAATTAAACTGGCAGTCAAGTAAAATGAAATGTTAACAGCGCTTAATAACGACATAATTATTCGCTTGTATTGCCGGCACTCGCATAAGACTGAGTCAAGATTAAGAGCGTACAAATTAAAGCTTTAAACGCAGCTGCTCCGTCCAGGACAGGAGGTATACGTCGCGCCCTGCGCTATGCGTCGATTCCTGAAGTCGGACTGGCTCTCGCACTGGTGCTCAACCAACGCCGCGCGTTAGCCGCTGTAGATACGGTCACACAAGTTCCGGTTGCCGACGGCTCGGCAGTATACGCCCGCCGGCCATCTGCGACAAGGCAGTGCGAGTGGACGTCACGGCCAACGGCAAACTGGAGTGAGACAAAGCACAGTGACTGAGCTATCGATGCCACCACTGGCCGGTGCAGAGGACAGGCGCAGTAAAATTGGGGCCGAGTGCGTCGGAACACTTCGAGAACCAGCCGGCGGCGACCGCCAGCGCACACGGCAGCCGGAATACTCACCACATCGATGCATGGTCCCCTCCCTCACAAGGGCGTTCGACAGGCTGCTTGTCGGTTTCTGCGCGGTGACTTGGTGTTGCCTCAGCAGACACGTTGGAGCGGGACTCCCCGCCAGTTACGTCCGCGACCTGTTCGGCAAGGATCCTCTGCGGAGGGTGGCAGGCGTCGCCCGGCCCATCGGAGCGTCTGTCTTTGTCTCCCCCCTTCGTACGAACCGCCTTTTTGGGCTTGGGGAGATTGAATCCCATTATGTATGCGCCGTAGCGCACAGCCGCATCGAGGTCGCCCCCAGTGTCTCCCCAAAATAACATGCGGAAGAGATTAAGAAGCCGGATGCGGCTCTCGCGATTGTCCGTGCGGGTCCTTCGCGCCTGTTCCACCAACAGCGCAAGGCGGCGGTCTCCATAGCGCTGCGCGTCAGCCTCCAGCCTATTCAGCATGAGCCGAAACAGGTCCCGAGCGGTAAGTGCATGGCTGCGAAGCGCTTGCGGAGCTTCGGCTTCACGCTCGACGGCGGTGGCGATAGTGCGATCGGCGGCGGCAGCTGCAACGACGGTGCGTTCGAGGGCAGCGGCGGCGGCTGCGTTGCGCTTGACACATTGCAGCCTTCGCCTGTAGATCGCGGGGACAGCCGCACCTGGCGCAGAGCCGTCGACGACCAATTCGCCGCCGTTGGTGAGCCCGTTGTTGCCGTTCGGCTTTTTCCGGTTCGCAAGGGGAATGCGCGCGTTCTTCGTGAGCGCCACGGGACGTGGGCGTTGTTTAGGCATCTCTGCGGCTCAGCGCGACGACGTTGGGTCGCCGGCGAATAATGCTGTTACACGGCGCGAAACTTTGGGCGCTGCGCTTTAGGCGCGATGTGCTTATTTTGAACCAGCTGAGTGACAGTCGCCGAAGGAGGATACACAATCAACACGGTGTGACGCAAAACCTTCGTCATGTCCACTAATTGTCAAGTTCGGAAAGTCGACTGATTTTTGTCACGGCCGGCATCAATCGTCAACAGCGCCGCACCGAGCCATGCCTCCCACAGCCCCGCCCCTCCGCGTCCCTCTCTCGGAGTCGGACATGCGGCACGTGCTATCGCAGTTGGAGCGTGTGCCACCCGAGGACATAGGATTGCGGCCGGTGCAACAAAAATGGGGAATGAAATTTTACAAATGCAAACGGCATAAAAGCAAAAACGCAGCGCGCGCTGAAGAAATAGGACGAGTGGCGCTCAATAGCCCACGGCGACCCCGCCCTTGCGCGGGTCGCTCATGCCATCGACGCGCCCGTCCGCAAGCCCTACGGCGCCCTGCACGACAGCGTGCGACGCGTCGTTGGCTATGACGCTGTGGCCGAGGTGGCGCAGAAACGTCACGGCGCTCTTCGGTATGTTCACTTCGGCCGAGACGTTGTTCGGAACAAGCTGGTGGTGGATGCGCGGGATCGACACGGCGTCGCGAATGTTGAAATTTCGCAGAAGCACGTTCACGGCAACGTACGCCGTGGCCGACGAAATGCGCGTGCCGCCCGCCGCCCCAAGCACGGCGACAATGCGCGGCCCCGCGGGGTGCTTCTCGTCGACGACGATGGTGGGCGACGACGACGACATCGGGCGCTTTCCCGGCCGAATAAAGTTGACCTTCGACGGCGGCAGGCCGAATGCGTTGGTGATGTTGGGCGACGAAAAATCGTCCATCTCGTTGTTCAGCAGCACGCCCGTCGACGACATCACCTTCGAGCCGAAGTACAGGTTGATCGTGCTCGTCACCGACACGGACTCGTCTCCCGCCAGCACTGACACGTGCGTCGTTCCGCGGTTCTCTGGGCCGTCAAACTGCGGTCCATAGTACTCAATGTCGTGCGTGGAATCATCCGTAATGAGGGCACGGACGCGCGTCGCCTCCGCAGGGTCAATCATCTTGCGCGAGACGTCCGTCGCGGTCGCGTTGAACGCGGGGTCTGCCAGCTGCGTACGCCGCGCATACGCAAACTTGCACGCCTCGGCAAAGCGGTGGTAGTCGAGCCCCGCCCACGCGTCGCCCTTCGCGTCCGGATCGGAGAGACCGGCCGTCCCGGGCGCCCCGAAAAAGCCCGCGACCAGGTTCACCACAAACAGAAACACGCTGCCACCCGCCGGCGGTGGGGCCGTGTAGACGCGGAAACGGTCGAAGAGCGTCGCGTTAATCGAGGGACGGATGATCGGCGCGTAGGCAGCCATGTCGTCCTCAGTGAGCACACCACCCGCAGCGCGGCAATCGGCCACGACGGCCTTCGCGATGGGCCCGCTGTAAAACGCGTCGGCGCCGCCCACCGCCACCGCCTCGAGCGTCGCGCCAAGTGCGGGGTTCGAGATGATGTCACCGGCCACCGCGAGGGACCCCTTTGGCGCATACACCTTGCGAAGGGCCGGGTCTGCGAGGATGTAGTGCTTGCTCGAAGCGATGGCAGCCGCGAGCGCACTCGACACCCTGTAGCCGCCAGAGGCAAGCAGAGCGGACGGTGCGACGAGGTCGGCCCACGGCAGGCGACCGTGGCGCTTGTGTGCGAGTTCGAGACCGCGAAGCTCCCCGGGCACGCCGACGGCCAAACCGCCCACTTGCGAGAGCGTCGAATTTCCCTCGAACATGTCTTCGGTCGCAGCCGCGGGAGCCACCTCGCGGAAATCGATGACCTCGACGCCGGTCGCATTCCGGACAAGCATGAAGCCGCCGCTGCGCACGTCAATGTGGTCAGTAGGGCATATGATTGAGATTAAAAAAAGGACACGCCGCATGTGCAGCGACATTTGCGCGTGCAAGCACACACGCGCACACTCACCCGCCAATCCCAGACGAGAACGAGTGGACGACGCCGATGCACAGAAGCGAAGCTATCGCGGCGTCCACAGCAGAGCCGCCGCTCTGCAGCATCACGGCCCCAATGCGCGAGCACGTCTCGTGGTCCGCAGCCACAACGCCGTGCTGGAATGGGCCGGCGGAGGACAGAGGCGGCACTTGGGTCGTCGCGTGGTGGCCGGACCGCACGAGGAGGTATGCGACAACACCCACTGCAAAAAGTGCAAGCGAAATTAACGCCGATGAACGCCAGGGAAATAGGAAAGAGAGCGCTTCACATGGGGACAAGCAGGACAGGAGGTACTGCAACGCACCGACGACAATGGCCAGCAGAAGCGCCGCAACGAGCATCGCTCTCCGTGGCACGCGCCTGCACCGCACGTAACGTCAATTAGTGTGCAAAAGACACCATAATAGCACATGTTCCACGCACAATTCTCGCACTCGCAGAAGGCAACTTCACGCAATAAAGCAAAACAAAGGAGCCGGCACATGAGCCCTTCTTTTAACCCACGAGAGTGAAGGGGCGCTGGGAGACACAAACTTCCGTCCGCGCGGGCCCTGGTCGAGGAGGTAATCGTCGTCCATTTCCACGCCCTCCTCATCGTGCGAGAGGAGGCTCTGGACCGACAGCGCCATGTTGGCCGTCTCCGTCATTCTCACACGTCCGGGGCTTATCTTCAGTCAGCACACCACTGAGCGTTGCCCACCACGAAGGGGATCTCCGCTACCAAAGGACAGGGGCGCAGACCCCGCGCGCACACACCTTCCACACACACCTAGCGCCCTGCACTCCCTAGCGCCCACGCACACACCATCCACACCACACACGTCCCTGTACCCCCTAGCGCGAACAACAGCGCCGCAAAGCACAAGGAGATGACAAAACAACGCAATGGCTGTCATTTGCAGAAGGCGTTACCTATCACGTGACTATGCGGTAACGACATGGATGTTCCGAAATCTCGGCGAATGTCCTCGCGACCGTTGTCAGGGTGCCATTTATTGGAGAGATTGTCGTTTTTATGCCGGATTTCAGACTCATCTTCAAAATACCGGCTCGAGTGAGTCCGAGACAAGGGCGTTCTCAGCGCCAAGTGAGTGTTGCTGACTCCCCGTCAACGCCGCACGTCTTGTGTGTTCAACCTTATCGTCCAATCTGCAAGCGATTAATATCCCCTTTTGCTGAATTGGGTCTGCGCGCGATGCCTTGGGACGTGCGTGCATTCAGTGCGTTCGTTTGATTGATTATTGGAAACGACACACACTGCGAGGCCGAATTTTGGCGCTTCTCTCAGCGACAACTGCTGACTCAGGTCCGTCACGACAACGCAAGTGTGGTGTGACTGTCGAGGGCGCGCCCGCGGGCGCATGGGCCGGTAGAAATGCTGCGCCCGGGGGCTCCCGCGATGCCCACGACGCCCAGCCAGGCTTTTATTGACGTGCCTGGGGGCGACGCGAATCGGAAGAGCCAGAAGGCGCTGCTGCTCGATTTGCACACGCGCGGTGCCGACGAGAGCCGGGGGCATGTGGGCGGAACAGCGCGTCCGTGGGACCACCTCGAGACGCTTGACGAGCTACTCACGCGTTACGACAATGCGGCGAACACGACGGACCCGGAGGACAACTGGCTGAGCGTGCTGCAGCAGGCGTGCGTGGACGGCCACGACGACTGCGTCAAGCTACTCGTACAGCGCGGCGCAGACGTCAACTACATCAGCAAGAACGGACTCACGGCGGCGGCTTACGCGGCAAAGTACGGTCACGTGGCGTGCCTGATGGAGCTGAAGGCGGCGGGGGCCGACATGGACCTGCGGGGTGCGTCGGACGTATCGCTGGCGCCGCTCGCGTGCGCGGCGTTAAACGGCAAGGACAAGTGCGTGCAATTTCTCATCGCGTGTGGGGCGAACGTGGTCGAGGACGATTACCGCTACAACTCGCTGCTGCTGTGCGCGAAGCAAAAGGGCAACCACAGGTGCGCCGAGCTGTTGCTGCAGAAGGAACCGTCGCTGGCGAAGATCACGGACGCGCACGGCAATTCCGCGCTCATTCTAGCCGCGCGAAGAGGCGACTTGGAGCTCGTGAGGGCGATTGTGGACGCCGTGACCACCATGGACGGTCCGGATCTGTCGGTAGTGAACCACGCAAACGACGGCGGCGACAACGCGCTGCGGCTGGCGAAGATGGTGGGATCGCGCGGACAGGGGCCTTCGGTGGTTGCGTTTCTCCTCGAGAAGGGCGCGAAGGAGGGCGCGATGGGGTCGCTGGTCGTCTCTGAGTTTGAATTCGTGGACGAGAGCGAGTGGGACGAGATAGAGGCCGAGCTCGGCAGCATGATGGAGCGCGTGCGATCGCTCAACGACCGCGTCACCAAGGCCCTCAGCCAGCGCGACCAGCGGCGCGGCACAATTGGCGGTGGCCCAGGGCGCCCGTCGATCTACGGCGCCACGGCGGGCATTGGAGGGGTGGGTCCAAATGGCCGGCTGTCCCTCTCGATCGGCCGCCAGTCGATCTCCGTCCCGGGCAGCACGCCCTCCTCCCGCGGTTCCGTGTCGGTGCCGTCGCCGGCGACGCACACGCCGCGACTCAGCATCTCGCAGCACCGCCCTTCGATCGCGGGCCAGCCGCGCGCCTCGATTTCCGTCAGCAACTCGCCGGGACACCGCGCGTCTGTCTCAATGGGCACATCTCCAAACCCACGCGCATCGCTCTCGTTTGGGGGGCTTCCCTCGCAGACGTCGCGCTTTCCTCTGTCGGAAACGGTCGAGGAGGAGGCGAGCTCTCCGCGGGCGTCGATATCCTACCAGCCGCGTCCGTCGGTGGCGCTGGGCACGGGCTCGCAGTCGCGAAGAGTGAGCCAGCAGCGGTGACTTGTCGCACCCCCGAGTTGTTTGGTCCGTCTTTAGTTACCTAGTGCCTCAACAGAAGCTGGCGGTCGCGTTGCGTTGCGTTGCGTTGCGTCGCTTCGCGTGCGTGAAAAATGGCTCGTTTTGCGTTGCGTTTAAATGAAAAGGAAAACTAAACAAAAAATTGGCGAAGAAACTCGCAGCAATTCCATTATTTATACGCGGCAGTGCGCGAGTGCCATCGACTCGAAAACAGCGTGAAAATAAGCATCCATTAACGGACAAGCGGCAGGAGGCAGGAAGTGGCCATCCAATTTCAGTAGCGCCTATCCGACTCATAGTAGCGTCCTGTTTCGCCAAAGGGAGAATGGTTGCGTCAGTGCCAGTCCGGACGACAGTTTGACGTCATCATGCGCGCTTGCCAGCCACACGACCACTCACCCTCGCGTCCATAGCCCGCCTTGGCACCGTAGTCGGCAAACGACGTCTTCCCGCCATAATCCGCGAGCGACGCCTTCGTATCCGCATATGTCCCGATGCGACGCACCTTGTCCCGGAGCGTCTCCTGGCCCAATTCGTCCGCCGCACGCGTAGACCGCAGCGATGCGTACGCGCCCCCCTCGCGTTCCCTCCGCCCCGCGGCCGCCGACCCCAGGGCCTCCGCTCTCACAGACGCCGCCGCCGCCGACAGCGCCTCGTCCTGTCGCCTCAGAATGTCGCGCACGGCCGCGCACTCCTGGCGCAGCGCCATGTGCTCCTGCTTGTCCACGATCATCACCTCCACGTGACGCCCGCGCCGGTCCCGCAGCCGGCGCACCTCCGCCGCGAGGTCCCCGTACCCGCCGGGCCCATCCAGCTCAGCGATAACGGCCTTGCGGCGTCTCTCTAGCTCCGCGAGCTCGTCCTTCAACAAGCGGACGCTCCGCTCGTACTCGGCCGTTCTCTGGCGGTGCAGGGCGTCGCTCTCGGCGCGCGCGGTAGGCGGCGCAGCGGGCGCTGGGGCGATCGTTGCGGGCCTCTCCTTTTCCCTGGAGGCGGACCGTTCGCGCGCGGCTTCGGCGAGGGTGAGTTCGGAGCGGAGGCGCGCGTTCTCCACCTTCAGCTCGCTCAGCTGCGATGAGAGTTCGGCGACGCGCTCCCTCTCGTCAAACACCTGGCGCGTGAGCCGCTCAATGTCACGCGCGTCCGACTCGCGCATGGCCTCGAGGCGCCGGTTCGCCTCCGAGAGCGTCTCGTGCGCCTTGGCGGCCGTCTCGCTCTGCAGGGCAAGCTCGCGCCTCTCTTCTTCAAGCGTGGCGCTCACGTGCTCCAGCTGCGCCATCGTCGCGTGCAGTAGCTCGGTCACGCGCACCTCGTCCCTCCGCTTCGACGCAAGCTCCCGCTCGAGGAATTCGGCCCGCCCTTCGGCGCGCTGCGTCGCCGTGCGCAGCGTGCGGAGGTCCGCATCGCGCTCCTCAAACGACCCGCCGGCGTCCTCCGCAGCCGCAATCTCGGCCGCAAGGTAGTCGCGCCGCGCCATGAGGTTCGCGACCTCAGCCGACGCCGTGTCACGTGCGGCGCGCTTCGTCCCAATTTCAGCCTGGATGTCCGCAAGCGCGCGCTCGCCCTCTTCCTTCTGGGCACGCAGCCGGGCGATCATATCCCTCTCGGCGTCGCACGAATGACGCAGCGACGCCAGCTTTGCTTCGGCGTCTTCCACCTGCGTGCGAAGAGACGCCACAGTCGCCTCCAGCGCGCGCTCTTCCGCCCGCGCCGCATCGATGCGCTCCTGCGCCGTTCGCGTGGCCTCCGACAGCTCCGTCCGGCGCCTCTCCAGCGCGACGTTCTCGTCAGCCACGCGCCCGCGCGACGCCGTGAGCTCCGCGTGAACGCGCCGAATTTCCTCGAGCGCGGCGCTCTCCGCCTCCTTCGTGATGCGCAGCCGTGCGATCGACTCCCATTCCGAGTCCGCTTGCGCCCGGAACGCAGCCACCTGGCCCTCCGCCACCTGCAGGCGGGACCGAAGCGTCGGCATCATGGCCAGCTGCTCACGTGCCTCGGCCAACTGCCCCTCTGCTTCGACGAGGCGCGCGTGGTATCGGTCCGCAGCGGCGACGAGCGTCTCCTTCTCGCGGCGCGCTCGGTCGGCGTGTTCCTGCGCCGACGCAAGCTGGTGCGTCAGCTCCGCGACCCGGTCGGCCAGTCGGCGCTCCTCCGACACGATCTCCGCCACGAGCCCGTCACGTGCAGCCCTCCGCGCCACAATCTCCGCCTGCAGTTCGCCCAGCCGCACTTCGGCCTCCTCACGCGCGGCGCGCAGCCGCTCCGCCGCATCCCTCTCGGCCTCCAGCGTCACTCGCATCGACGCGGCGCGGGACTCGGTCTCGGACAGCTGCACGCGCAGGGAGTGGACGGCCTTCTCCACCGACGCCTCCTCCGAGCGCAGCGCATCCACGCGAGCCTGCGCCCGCTCCAACGTGGCGGCCGACTGCGTGCGCGCCTCCTCAAGCGCCGCAATTTCGTCAGCGATGCGTGCGCGCGATTGCACGAGCTCCTCGCACGCGCGCTTGAGATCCTCCGTCGCCGCCCGCTCGGCGTCCCGCGACGCACGCTCACTCGCAGCCGCCGCCTCCGCGTGCCGCGCCTCCATCGCCGCCAGCTCGTCCGCCATGCGCGCGCGGGACAGCTTGAGTTCCTCGCACGCGTGCCGGAGCTCGTCGGCCGCCGCCTGCTCGCCCTCCTTCGCGGAGCGCGCGCGTGTGAACGCCTCCATCTCCGCCTCGGTCTGTGCGCGGACCGAAGCCAGCTGCGCCTCAAGCCGCTCGAGCTCGCCATGCCCGTCGGCGGCGGCGCCGGACAGCTCCTCCACGCGCCGCCGCAGGGCCGCAATCTCGGCTTGGTCCGCCGCGCGCTGCTCCATCAGCGCAGACAGCTCCTTGCTGGCAAGCGCAGAGCGACCAGCAGCGGCCGCGCGCAGCTCGTCAAGGTGTTGCGCGGCGTGCTCGCGCAGGGCATCGACGTTCTCCATCGTCTCCAAGCGCTCGTTCTCTGCAATCCGCGCCGCCTCCCTCTCCCTCTCGGCCTCCTCCTTCAGCTGCGCCACCTCCGCGCGCATGCGCTCTGCCGCCTCGCTCGCCAGCTTGTGCTCGAGGGTCGCCGCTTTGAGGCGCTCGTTCACGTCGTGCAGCTGCGCGCTCAGTTCCTCCAGCGACGCCTCGGCCTGTGCGTGGCGCTCCTCGAGAGACGCCGACAGATCGTCCTTCTCCCTCTCCCGTTCGGCGCGCAGCTCCGCCAGCGCCTTCTTCTCCGCTTCCGCTTGCGAGCGAAGCGCCGCGAGCTTCTCTTGCGAAGCCGCGACCTCTCCGCGAACGCCGTTCGCATCGCCGCCGAGCTTGCGCACGGTGCCCTCCAGTTCGCTGATGCGCTCCTCGGATTGCTGCTGGTACATCTCGTACGCCGCCTCCACCTCCGACAGCCGCTCGCGCGCCGCAAACAGGTCGCCCTCGACGCTTGCAAGGCGCTCGCTCTCCTCCTTCGCCGCGCGCAGCTCTTTCTCGAGATCCGCCACCCGCGACTCGAGGCTTGCGACGACCGCCGCCCTCCCGCCGGCGTCCTCTTCCTCGTCCGCGCGCACGCTTTGTATGCCCATCATGCGCCAACGCAGCCGCCGTATGTCGTTCTCGGTGCGGTAAATCTGCTCGGCCGTCTCCCGCATCCGCACCTGCGCGTCTTCATGGTCGACTGCCGCCCCGGCCTCGCGATCAGCGGCGTCCTGGTACCGCAGGTACGCCTCCAGCAGCGGCGCCACCATCGTTTGGTACACGGGGTGCGACGTGTCGACCTCGCACGACGACGAAATCTGCTCAATCTCAAGCGCGACCGCCTCCCTCTCCGAGACGAGCGCCGTCGCCTGGGCGTCGAGGTCCTGCAGGTGCCGCAGCACAATCTCCAGCTGCACTTCCTGCTCTGTCCGATCCATGCGCAGCCGCGACTTCTCCACCTCCGACGTCGTGATCGCCTCCAGGTCCTTCAACCGCTGGATCGAGGCGTCGAGGTCGGCCACCATTTCCGCGCCCGCGGCCGCCTCCCGCCGTTTGTCAGCCGTCTGCGCGTCGATCAGCCCCAGGTGGCGGCGCAGATCGCACAGTCGCATCTCGATCCGAGCAATGTCCTCCCACGTCAGGTTGTTGCCGTGTGCGTCGACCGTCACCGGCCCACCGCCCTCCTGCCGCAAGTTGGCGAGGGCGTCCAGGAAGCCCTCGTACGCGTTCATCTCGCGCTCGACTTCGGCCGAGATCTCGCGCATCGTCCGGCCCACTTGCTCCGATCGGTCGCAATGTTGGCGGTACACGCGCATGAGCTGCGCGCGGTCGCGAACGCGCTCACGCACTTCGCCCGTGATCCGCTGCGTCTCTGCTTGCGACGGCTTCGCGCCCGGAGTGACGGGGATCGCAAACAGTCCCTTGCCGATGTACGGACTGTCGTCCACGTGCTCCCCATCGTAGCCCTCGGCGCTCCCTCCGCCGTACGTGTCGTCGCCTGCGTCGTCATCGTCGTCCCCGAACGCAAAGTCCAGCTTGTAGAACGTCAATTCCTGCTCGAGCTCGGAACACTTCCGGTGCAGCGCCGCGAGCTCCGAGGATGTCGAGTCGAACTGCGGGCGAAAAAAAGCGACGTGAGACGACACCACAAAAAAACCAGGGTGCACACGACTCTATTTCACACTCTCTCAGTCACGTCACGCCATATGATCGCTTGCGAACGACGGAGCTTTCGGCACCCGCGACGCACCGTTGTGTGTTCCTTGTTGAGCTTTGCGTTGGCCTCTGAGAGCCTTCCCTCCGTCTCCTGCAAGCGGCCCTTTGTGCGCTGCACTTCAGACTGTGCTGCGTCCAACTGCGCCTTCGCCTTCTTCACTTCTGCTTGCAGCGCATCGGCGCTTCCTGCCAGGCGCCGGTTCTCCTCGCGGAGCTTCGCGAGCTCGTCCTCTGTGCACGACGTCAGCCAGGTGTCAGTAGGGGGTCATCGAAGCCTTAACACCCAACGCAACGCGCGCGCGCGCACACCCACACACACACACGTACACACACACACACACACACACGCACGCACGCACGCACGCACACACGCACACACACACACACACACACACGCACATACACGCAGTGCACACACACACACACACACACAACGCACGCGCGCGCGCACACACACGCACACACACACGCACACACACACACACACACACACACACACACACACACACACACACACACCACACACACACACACACCGCGCGCGAGCACAACAGACACACACAACAAACTCACCAATCTGAAAGCGCTGGTCAGCCTCGGCGCGCTCCGTGACCGTCACTTGTATCATGTCGAGCACCTGAAGGCCCCGCGCCACGAATATGGCGTACAGTCGCCAGTCGGGGAGAAGGCTGATCGGGTTGCCGTCGAGTGTGAGGCTCGACAGCTTCGCCATGTCCTTCAGCACGTCCAGCTCGGACAACTGCAGAGCAAAACACGCGCTTCAGAGCCGTAGCACGCAAACGTGCGCGGATGTGCACGTGAAACAGTGTGCAATGCGCGTGCACTGCGCCTTGTGCGTATTTGTGCATATGTGTGTGCGTGCGTGCGTGCGTATGTGTGCGCATGCGTGTAGGCGCGCGTGTGCCACCTTCAACCAACAGGCCGCACTGACCCACCTCTGCAATCTCGTTGACCGCGAGCCGGAGCACGCGCAGGCTTTGCAGCTTTGCGAGGCCAGCGGGAAGCCGACGTATGCAGTTGCCGGAGAGGTTCAATTCTGTCAGTCGCACGAGTCGCTCGATCCCCTCGATCGACACGAGCTGATTGCCCTCGAGGTTGAGCTCGCGGAGGCGCGAAAGGCGGTCCAAGTTTTCAAACGTGCGGATGACATGGCCGGAGAGGTTGAGTCGCTCGAGAGACTTGAAGCGGTCGAGGTTCTCGATTTTCTGGTGGCCGGTAATAAACACAGACAAATCGCTTAGACGTGTTTGAGATTGTGTGAAAGACTTGACGGCATAAACTCAAGCAAAAGAGTGCCTGTGTGTACGTTTGAAGTGTGCGTGTGCGTGCCATATGGCGCAGGTCGCGCGTACACAGCAACAGGCCGTGGGCAGGACAAACAATCGAGAGCAACGCGCACCTCTATCTTCGGCTCGTTCGCACCCAAGCGGACGGACAAATTCAGCGACGTCACCATCGCCGGGTCGTCCTTTCCCACAACAGACGCAAGGTACTCTGGCGTCATGTACCGCTTAAAGGAGCTAATGTCGGGCGACTCAATCTTGATTGCGGCGGTGGCCCCGCGCACCCCTCCGCCCGACGGCCCCAACGCACCCGTTCGCGCGACAGCATCCGCGCGCGAGGGGGGACGCGAGCCCTTCTCCGTCGAATCCGACCGAGACGGCGGCCGCGAGCCATGTCCGTGGGGCGCCGACGCAGATGTGCCCACGGGATCGAAGCGGGGTCGTCCCGCCCGCGCGTCCGCCATGCCGGCACAAGGGACGTCACCACGGACGGTGCCCTCTCTCCAAACACGCAGCGTGTGCGTGTGCGCGCGTGCGTGTGCTGTGGTCCAGGAGAGTAAGCAAGCGTTTCACAAGTGACCACAACAGTCGGCGATTTTGAAGATTGGCGCGTTTTTGCGCCTTGTCACGTGATACCACGTGACAGAGGTTGGCGATGACCGTGAAACTTGAAGATCGTTGCGAATCGAAGCCCTCGTGCCGTTTTTCGACCATGTCGCCACTTTTTTTTGCGCGCGTTTGCGCGTGTGGCGTACCACGTGCGCACATTCGTGCACGGCTTCCCTTATTGCCCTCGGCATCCCATGCGTTTGTGCGCCGATTTGCCGCACCGCCGCCGCAGCCGCCGCCACCCCAGCGCCTCCGTGCCACCGACCGCTACCGTCGCTGGTGGATCGCGATCGGCGCTGCTTTCGGCGTGGGGACGGCGCACTTCTTCTATCGGCAATATTACGGAGCCGCACGACCCGATGTTCAGCCGCCGCCGCCGCCGGTGCCCGTGAGCGACACGGAAGTGGGTGTTTGGAGTGTCGACGTGCGCTGGGCGTAACAGCGACAGTGCGCACGATACTCGCGCCCCTTGACTGCCCTCTAGTGGCCGGTTAGACAATAGCGCCATCGTTGCTCTTTCTAATTCAAAATAGTGCGTTATACGATACTCGCGTCTGTGTGCGGACGGCGCCTAGTGACCCGTCAGACAATAACGCCGACTCTTCACTCCAACGCAGCGGCGGGTGATTCTGTCGCTTCCGCTGCGCGCCATTTCGCGGCTGTGGGGTTGGATGCACTCCATCGATCTCCCCGTGTGGCTCCGCGAGTCCGTCTACTACACGTATGCCTCGCAGTTTGGCTGCAACTTGAGCGAAATGGAGCAGCAGGACATAAAGGCATTCCGAAACCTCGGCGAGTTTTTCTACAGGACGCTCAAGCCGGGCGCGCGCACGGTCGACCCCGTCGCGGACTTGGTATGTGCATTAGAGGCTGCCCTGCTCCCGTGTGCAGGTCCAACTGTTGCTTGTGGAAGTGACTGTTGCGGTGCGCAGCCCATAATGTGCTCTTGCGCATTTGGTCGCTCACTCACTGGTCACAGCGCAATCCCTCCACAGCCAGCCGCCTCTGTGTCTAAGCACTCCCCCCCCCCCC
>CALSCQ010000429.1:0-30565 GCA_943704525.1 Pigoraptor vietnamica
GGGGGGGGCGGGGGGAGAACGACGCGGAGAAGGATGAACACCACGCGCAGGCCATTGCAGTAATACACAACCTTGCCCACACGCCCACAACGCATGTGTGGACGCACACGTTGAGGCACACACGGCCCAGGAACACGCGCACACACATGGGACGCAACACAACTTTGAAGCACCTTTGAGTTCGTAGAAAATGCTCCCGCAAACGGCATTGTGCGACGGCGGAAGGTTTTCCGGAACACGAAAAGTGAATGGGATTTCGGCGCCCACAGGCAGCGCGTCTGTGCTTGGCTACAGCGAACAAAAGGTGACGGAAATGACTGTCTCAGTGGCGGTGCTCCAAAGTGCACTTCACATAAGTACGATATGAACACGCACACACACACGTGCGAAGACATGTCGGTACTCCATAATGCACATCACATAAGCACAATATGAACACGCACACACACACACACATGCGAAGACATGTCGGTACTCCATAACGGAAGCATTGTCACACAAACACGCAGACGCAGTGAATAGAACAGACGCGCAGTGCCGCTCACCACGAAGCCCTCGAGCGCAAAGCGGCTTTCGTAAACTGCGTGTCGATGAGAGTAAATGGCATGCACGACTACACACTCTGAGCGTGCACAGCACACCCACATTGGTTCAGCTCCGTGTAGCGCCCGCCACCGCCATCAGGCACTTCCGCGCTTTCTACGGACATGGGCATCAGGGGTGGCGTGGAGGTGAGTGCGCGCGCGAGACGGAGGCGTGCATGAAACATGGCACGTGTCAAAGCGTCTCATGCGCTCGTGCTAGCGTGCACGTTACAAGCGTGTGTGTACACGTGTTGGCAATCGCGCGCACGGACGCGCGGACGCCAATGGAACAGAGAGACGACGTACGAGAGCCCAACACAATCGCAGCGACGGGCGATGGGGCCATTTCGCAGCAACACAGCGGCGCACGCACCCTTCCCCTTGAGTTTGAAGGAGACGGCCGACACGCCCACCGCGTGTGCGACGACAATCTTCCCGCTGACGCTCTCGCCCGGCCAGTACTGACCCCCGAAGCGGCCCTTGGCCACGTAGAGCTCCACGTACTTCTTCAGTATGCCCATCTCCACACTAGGCACACACGCACGCACGCACACACACACACGCACGCACACACATGCACTCACACACACACACACACCACACGCGGCAACACAACCAGTAGTCTCACACTAATAGTCACTTGCGCCACGCACGCAGGAGACGCAGCACGAACCAACCGTTTCCAGGCCTGCACTGTGTGTAGCGCCGGTTGGTCTTCCCTCAATAATGTCTGGATAGTCCATACCCATTCACGTGACATTGCGTTACCAACAACAGCCGTCAAAACTGCTGAACAAGCCACCGCTCGTCCTCCCCTTTGCTCTACTCGCTGCTTCAAGTGGCGAGTGAATTGCCTCGCGCGCGACGTGTATGTGTGCGCGACGTGCGCTGTATATCCCCTTTAGTGGCTGTGCTTGGCTCTCTACTGTCTCTCGACACAGCCGAGTCAGTTTGCGCTCTGTCCGAGACTGTACCGGGGCATGTAGTCCGGCCCCCAAGCCCGCGTCGCACGCGAACTTTCCGTTTCACTACCCCTGTGCTTTCGCACTTGTTTCTTTGCGAGACTCCCTTCAATTCTCTTGACAGCACGAAAATGCCCGAAGTGCCTAG
This sequence comes from Pigoraptor vietnamica, assembly GCA_943704525.1. Lineage (NCBI taxonomy): Eukaryota > Filasterea > Ministeriida > Capsasporidae > Pigoraptor > Pigoraptor vietnamica. Next base: position 1,695 of record CALSCQ010000429.1, read on the forward strand.
CTCGCTATTCTCCGGCCCGCGCCCGAGACAGTCTCTGTTCCCCGGGTGCGCGGCGAACCTCCGGACCGTCAGTTCCCCGGCCACGGAGACGGTTGTCGTCCACACTCTGCCCTACCTAATGAATGGGGAGGCGACCGCGTGGGCGTCTCTTTCGCGTTATCCGCCACGAGCGCCTGTACCACCTGTGGCTGCTGTACAATCGCAAGTACCTTGAGGACGCGGCCTTTTTGCCAAGGATCGGAGGTGAAGGATTCCCGTCGGTTGGCTTGTGCTCGGTTGGATTTGAGAACATGCCGGGCAGTGTCCGTGCCGGCGCACTATGGACGCTATGTCGAGCTGGAACAACTTATTTCCTTTTGTGGGCGTGCATACTGCTGACCTGCAAACGGCCTCAGTCGGTACATTTATTTGCATGACCTTGAGGGACTGGCATTTGTCCACACACTGCTTGTCAGTTCGCTTGAGAGCAAGTCCAAGAGCCCTCTCCCTGCGAGTGTAAAACGATAATGGAGGCAGCATATAGCCGACCTCTGCGCGCCGTGTTTGGACCTCCGTGGCCCAATTCCAATGGCCCAATTCAGCCTGCGTGCTGCAGGCACGGCATGTCACTGGTCAGGCACGCGGCACGGCAGATGTTTCCATGCTGGGCACTGTTCATGACTTGGACCTCTCATCTACGCACGTGATGGACGTGAGTGCATTGGGTCGTGTCCACACATTGAGACTAGACGGTTGCGACATATGCGGCTCACTGACGTGCCCTCTCTCGGCACCGTTCACACACAGTCACTGCCCGGCGCCGAATAATTGCGACATATGCTCACTGACGTGCCCTCTCTCGGCACCGTTCACACCGGCCGAGTCTCTCGCTCAGTTACTCCACTGAAATTGTGGACGTTGCTGCTCTGGTGAATGTGTCCGTTCTCGACATTATTGGCTGTTGGCGCATTCAAGATGTTTCGTTGTTATTGAGAAATGTGAAGGACTTGAGGTGGGGTAAAAGTTGATGCTGTGAGTCATGGAGTGCTATCGTTAACATTCCGACTTGCGCCCGAGACATTAAGTCTCAGAGTCTGTCCAGTGCCATGACCACGCTGGAGTTGTCCTGACCATCTGACGGGCGTTCCGGTACACGCAGCCACACATGTCGCTCTCGCACGGCCATCTCAAAGACAACATTAGATATTATTTAATGCGACACACTTCAGACAGGCGAACCCGCGCCACAGTCCATTCGCAGCCGCACGCCACTGACAATTCACGCCCGCTTACGCTTGAGAAAGTTGGTGACATCCTCCTTTGCGTGGCTCGCAATGACAAGCGACCGCGACGACTCATTGCTGTAGAGGAGAACGCCAGTGTCGGCCGCATACTTCGACACGCGCCGAAATTCGTCCGCAGAGTCAAACTTGTCATAGAGATAGCCTAAAGAAGAGGGCGGGGTAAGGGAGGGGTGCACACAAGCACACAGGCAATATTAGCATAGGGTGTGCATGCGTAAAAACACAAGAGTGTAGTGTAAGTGCCCGTTGAACGCACCGCTGGCAAACTTGAGCCTCTCGCGCTCTTGGGACCACAGGAAAATCTGGTCGACGACAGTGGGAGGCACCGGCGGATTCTGTGCACACGAAGCGATTGGAGAGGGGGGGGGGGGGGGGGGGGGGGGGTCAGACTATGCGACGCATTGCAACACATTGTCACAGAGGGGGCACGGAAATTGGGCAAACAACCGATGCAGAGACAGTGCTGCGAGTGCACACCCACAGACTTCTTTGCTTGCGGGTGGGCGTGCGCAATAAGAAACCGCACAATCTGGAACAACGCAGTGCCGTGTGAGCGGGTCAACCTATAATTAAAACACACACACACACACAAATACATTCGCATGCGCGCACAGGTCCACGTACGTGTGAACACACGCACACATACAGAAGACCCACACGCACATCGCACAAACACACGCACACACGCACGCGCCCGCACACTCATACACAAAACCGCGAGTGCCAACGCACCTGCCCCGCCGTAATGCCGTTGATGAGGGCCCTGCGCACGCTCTCGCGCGTGAGACAACCGACGGCCATGTTCGGAAAGCGGTAGCGCATCTCGACAAAGTTGTTGAGCAGCGCCACTTGCAGGTCGGAGTCTGTGCGTGTGTGGGTAAAGGGGGTGGGTGGGGGTGCGGGGTGAGGGGTGAGGTGGCTGAACCGGGGCTTCATACATGCACGCACAACCCGAATTCCTCACAGAATAAGGCCAATGCAGCCATACAACAACAGACATCATCCAAAACAAGGCTATCTTAACGCAAAGGCGCACATGCGTGGCCGTAATTTCACGGGACGCACCCGTGTACGCATAGAGGCGGAAGTTCGTCTCGACAATAATGAACCCCTGCGACTCCTTTCCCGTCTCCAGTCCACTCGACGCCCCGGATGCCAAATTGATCGCAAGGCGCGACGGATAATACCTTCGTGAGGACGACTGCGGGCGCGAGGGCGTCAATTATTATTACTGGAAATCGATACAAAGCGACAAGCGAAAGAAAGACAGAGACAAGGATCAGCTTACATCATAGGTGACTTAGAGAGACAAGCAGGGATTGCGTGAAAGCGGCCCAGAAAGAGAGTGGGGGCCGTTGCAGTGTGGCAATGAGTGCGCCGGAGCAATCACGGGTCGAGGCAGTATACCACGTGGCCGCCAACAAAGTGAAACGAAGCGACGCTATCACGCGGAGTGAATATGGCCAAAGGAGAGAGAAAAAGGGGGGTGCGGGTTAAGACCACGGCTTACCTTTCGCCGGTACACAAGCCCAATCGCACGCAAGTCCTGCAGCACAGTTGCTTGCGTCTCGGACAGCCCCTCCGTGGGATAGTCCTGTGTGCGAAAAAGGTGCAACGTTGAGTGTCAGTCTAATATGGACATCTATTCCGCACGCGCCTGCTCCAGTAGGCCACACGTGCGCCTAACATAGAGCTCGACAAACGCGGCGACGCACCTGTCCGAGCGTGAGAAAGCTCAGCTGAAAAAGAAACGTGAGGGCTTCGACGAGGTTCAGCCGTCGATCCTGCGGGAAGAGCGCACGTAGGCACGTGGGCAGGCGACGAGGAGATGGTCAAACACGAGGAGCGAAACAAAAGGATGTGGAACTAAGATAACGAGCCCGTGAGAAGCGGCGCAGGGCAGGTGACGGGGCGAAGGTCAGGCCCCAGGAAAAAAATAATCACAGGCAAACTGAATTGCGGAAATGGACCACAAGCGCGTGTGTGCGGTTGTTCGTTAAAGGAATGTAAACAAGGCGACACAAGAGGGCACGCAGCAACAGCAGCCGCCCGTTCACACTCACCGGTAGCATGTTGAGGTACTCGACCATGAACACCCACACCTGCGTGTCAATGTCCTGCAGCAGAAACTGGAAGCCCTTGTTCGTGATGTGAAAGCGGGGAGTGCGATGGTCCCTGCGCGCACAGCGCAGGTAAGACGAAGGAAAGCCAGGAAAGAGGTGAATGTGCGCGTGCGTGTAGTGTGTTTTGTGCTTGTGCGCATGCGTGCCAGTGCGTACGACGTGTGGGTGTGGTGTCTGTTGTGTGGTGCGTAGTGGTCACGTGGGGACGTACCTTTCCATGAAACCGGCGCTCACAATAATATCGGAAATTTCGCGAGGAAGACCCTCCAGCGAACCACGCACCATCGCCTGAAGCACAGACTGAAAAACAAAGGCAAGACGCGGTTAAGGATGAGAACACGTGCGCGCGTATACACTCATGCACATACCCACATGCATCCACACACACTCACATCCACGCACCACACGCGCTTTCATACACACGCACCGACAAACACATACGCGCGCGCGTACACATACACAAATACACACATATGTCCACACGCACACACATGCACACGTACGTGACACCACAAACGTAACGCGACAACACACACACACACACACGCACAGCCAGACATACACGCGTACATTCGCACAACGCGCCCTAAGCAGTACTACCACGCACCTCCCATCTTTCCCTCGCATTCTGATCCAGAAATTCGACAGAGCGCGCGTTTTTGTCGGGTTCGTCCACACGACCGCCCGTCCACGCGTGGCCACTGGGAACGCAACCACGCGCAACTAAGAAAGAGACATGAAGCAACGAAGCTCGCACGTCCCGCAATAATAACCGCACCCCGCATGCAAGCACGCACATCCAGGCGCCAAACAGGCCGAACAGCCGCGTGTGTTACGCACCCGCCACAGAGGGCCACGCGCAGGTTACGACGAAAGTGCTGATTGAGCTCACAGCGGCTTGCGCTCCACGTGAGGATGCGCAGGTTTTTGAGCCGTTTTAGTGCCTCGTTGTGCTCACTGCGAACGCAAAGCGAGTTCAAGAGTCTGATATCGCCACTCGAGACACACACACAACACACACACTCACTCACAACTAACCACGCCATACGCCCACCTTTGCGCCTTGTCATCGGGGCGTGCCCACGAGTCCACCACCGCCTTTTGGATGTCCCCCTCAAGAAATAGCATGCGCATGATGTAGTGCTTCGCGAGGACCGGCAGCGCAGAGAACACGGCGAGGCATCCCGGCGGCTGAATGTACAGCTGATCCAGCGTCGACGACTGCAGGCCCTCCAGGTACCGGTAGAGGTTCTTGCTCTCCACGGCCTCCGCCGCGCCCCCCGCGCCGTCCATGTGAGTGAGGGTGGCGGCGAGTGGGGACGCTGCAAGTGCCGCACGCGAACAAATGGAGTTTTGTGCAGACCAGCTGAGCGTCGCCCCCACCCACCCCGGATTGTGATGTTACGATGTTACACGTTCACAGCCCGGTATTGCCCTGACTGGCGACATTGCTTTTGCAGTTTGGCGGCTGATGTGGTCTTGTTTCCGGCAGGTCGAAACATTAACTGAGGTGGAGACGCACGGCTCTAACGCCGGCTGAGAGACACCGCGGTCAGGATCAGTGAAGTAGCGGCCGCGGCCGGGCGCTCGCAGGCGACGATTCCGGCGGCGACTTCACCACCGAGGCGGTGCGGTCTTGCAGAAGGCGAAAAAAAGGGGCTCACGGGGAAGGCCGGTTGCCCAGGAGTCGTCTGGGGAGGAGAGCGAGAGCGAGGACGAGGAGGTGGACGCCGACGCACGCGACCAGCACTGACGGCAAACGGACCCCCGAATAGCGAATCGCCGCCAGATACACTTGGGCATTCGCCGCAGTGATAAACACGCATTGTGAAAAAGAGCTCTCGGGCACGCATAGTAGCCGCATCTCAACCACACTCAGCCTTTAGTGCCACTCGCGCCGTCCCCGCTGCGACTCAGCCCATACAGTTCCGTCTTGTGTTCAATTTCGCGCACGATCGCCTTGGAGCGGTCCACAAACCCCTGCTTAGTCTTGCCGAAGGAGTTTGGTCCCGCGGACGTCGGCGTGTCCTTTCCGAGATTTCGCATACGCACGCGCGCGTACAGCGGGATCTCCTCGTCACTCTCGCTGTCGTCGGTACCAAACACCGCGGCGGGCTTTGCTGGCGCATGCTGCACCTTCGTCGTTGCCGTTGGCGGTTGAGGCAGAGGAGTGGGAGCGACGGGGCTGCTCTGGCCGCCCAAGGGTCGCCCGGTAGGGGACGTGCTCTTGTCTAGGGCGCGGGCAGCGTCCTGAAGCCGATAAAGGCGCGTATTCAGTATCAGAGAGAGCAAGAAAGTGAGGCCGAAGGCGGATACGAACGGAATTAGAGAGAGTGTGTGTGTGCAGACTGTGTGTGCGTACCACGCGTGTATGCAAACTCAAAAGCCGGCCTGGGGTGCCTAGGGTGTACATGCGCACGGCACACAAAGCCGTGCACCATTCGCCGAGGCGCACTGACGTGACCACTGCGGCACCAACAAGGGTGATGCACGCAGCTGCTCTTGTCTAAACAGCACGCAACGAACAGGCAAACACACCAAGAGTGAGACACACGGCGCCGTCTTTCTACTGACCCCCGCGTCCCCTCCAATCTTCACGGAGATGGCCGGTCGCTTCGCGGGCGGTCCCAGCACAATGGCCACCTTCGGCCGCTCTGCGCGCACTCCTTCCACGGCCACACCCTGTATGCCCGCTTGTTCCCCCGCCTCACACTCATCCTCGCGTTTCTTTCGCTTGCCAGCCCCGCTGCCCGCCGGTGGGAGTGCTCCGCTGTCCCCGCCACGCGTTTCGCCCGTGGGCGCACCGGCGACAGATGCGGCGCACTCGTGAGCCTGGTCCATGCGCGAGTGGCGCAGTGCGTGCCTGGCGCGCGCCGCAGTAACAGTGAAAGTGGTGTGCGCGCCGAGCGCCAACAACAAAGTGCGTTCTTGTGTCTTGGCGAGGCTGCGGCCGCCCTCTGATACAGTGCCCTATTGGGTTGTAACATGACATCATGGCAATTGGCGGGTACTTTTGTACACTTTGCAGTTGTCACTGACATAACTATTCCAGGCTCGCGGCGCACCGGGCGTCCTGCGACCACAGGCATTGTATCACACAGCAAGCAAACATTATGGCGACTGGTAGATGCTGCCGCGTGGACGCGACACGGTCTTGAAGTCGCGGAACGGGTCGTCCTCGGTGAGCTCGTCGTCGTCCACGACGCTCTCCGTGTCGTCGGTCAAATTCTCGCCAAACGAGCGGAAGTTGCCCGTGTCCAGGCGGTGCACGAGCGTCGGCACAATCGGCGGCGTCGTGTTGTGCAGCATTGGGAACGAGATGCTCTTGAAGAAGGCGTGGCGCATAACGTCCGACGCCCCGTGCTGGAAACCCAACCGGCGCTCCTGCTGGGGCGCAAGCAGGCGCTTGATGAGATCGCGGCCCTGGCGGCTGATCGCGGGCTCTTTCGGCAACGTCAGTCCGCCCTTCACAATACGATCGAACGTCTCGTTGCGGTCGGCGCCCTAACGTGTATTGCCCGAGAGTGGAGTTAGGCAAACAACGAAGCCGGTCATTCCAAGTCAATATAACGACGCAACAGGCCAGTGAAGCCGCAAGGCAGCAATGACGAAAAACAAAAACAAACAAAAACAACAACGGACAATTGGACGCAGTGCTGACATACGTCGCACGAGCGGTGAGTCGCACATTCACCACGCACCTTGAAGGGCGTTGACCCATAGAGCATCTCATACAGAAGAATGCCGACGGTCCAAAAGTCGACGCAGCTGCTGTGTCCCTTGCCCGTGATGACCTCGGGCGCAATGTACTCTTCTGTCCCCACAAACGAGTTGGTGAACCCGGAAGCACACGTGCGCGTGTCAATGTGTATGGACGACCGCGAGCCGCCGCCGCGCGAGAGGGCGTTGAGGGGACTCGCCTTGATGATCGACGGCATGCCCGTCATATCCACTTGCTTCGAGAGGTCAAAGTCCGCGAGCCTGCAAAACGTGCCAATGGGGGTGGGGCGCATATAAGTGCCCGCGCGGGGTTGGGGGGGGGGGCTCCATACGAGTGTGCACCAACACAAGCGAGAGTTCAACGATGTCGCAATGCAACCATAAAATTGCACACACCGAATGTGACCCGAGGCGTGCAAGAGGATGTTTTCGGGCTTGAGGTCGCGATAGATAAACCCAATCACGTGCAGGTATTCGAGCGCAAGCAGCACTTCGGCAATGTAGAAGCGCGCCTGGTCCTCCGTCAGCCGCTTGTTCGGCAGCCGCTGCAGCATTCTGGAGACGGAGTGGCGCGTGTGAGATGCGGGTGTAGTGTGTATGCATGCGTGCGTGCGTGCGTGCGCGTGCGTAAGATTCATAAAGTAAGATTCATGAAAGTGTTCGTGCCCACCCCGATTACAGCCAAACAAGAAGAACCCACTTTGGAGGTCACGCACAAGACGACCACAAAGACACAGACGCACACAAGAGAAAAAGAAAGCGCCTACTTCGCACACAAGAGCGCCTCTGTCGCACGGGCGGCGCGCAACTGACGCACCTGAAAAATTCGCCGCCCGCGCAGTATTCCATGATGAAATAGAGCTTATCCTCCGTCTGGAACGAGTAGTAGAGCGTCACGATGAACGGGTGCCGCGCCGTCGCCAGAATTTCACGCTCAGTCAACACCCGCTTAATCTGCGCACGGCGAGAACGACGGAGCCTCAGACGAAAAGGCCAAAGAGAAGACAGGACGAGGGGGGTGGCGTGCTACAGGGAGAGACTGCGATCGAATGCTGCGCGTGCGAGCGTGCGTGCGAGTGCGCGTGCACGTGCATAAGATAGGCGAGTGGCACACGCGTATGCGACACGCGAACCAACATGCAAGACCCGCCTTTTTTCTCTCGATCATGTCCGCTTTCCGCAGCACTTTCATCGCATAGAGCTCATCGGTGTCCTTTTTGCTTACGAGGTATACACGCCCAACATCACCTGGACACACAGTCACACGCACGCACACACACACACACATACACACACACAAGACACATAGACACAAAGCATTAGATATCAGAATGCTCTTCCTTAACCACACGCGGAAAAGCAACGCACACGCGCACAGTCTCGCCGCAACTCCAACCACGTACCGCGACCGAGCAGCTTAATCTTGGTGAAGCTTTCCGGACCCACGCGCGCGCCTATAGGGCTCAACGGCGAATTTGCATAAGGCGACGAGAACGCCCCCGTGCGGTGGTGCGACGGGGGTGTCACCGGCACGCCCATACCGCCCTCGTTCCCCTCGCTCTCGGGCAGCTTCTCGAACCCGGCGCCCCGCGACGCAGAGAGCCCGCGCCGCACCCGCCGCAGGGGCGTGGCGTTGGGATCCTCGTCCCCGCTGTTCGAGCCCCCGCGCTCGCTGTCATCGCCACCGCCCACATTGTCTTCCGCGACCTTCTGGGGCTCAGTGGGCGCCTTCCCCTGCGCGGCCTGGTCTGCGCTCACGTGCTCATACTTGTGGCTGCCGCGGCAGCAGCTCAAGCACCCGCCCATCGTTCCATCGCCCGCCGGCCCACGTCACTGCCATGCAAGTGTCCCCGCGCAGAGCAATCACGCGACGCAGAGTGGCATACAGTGGCAGTCAGGCTCCGCGTATTGCGAGCAAAGTGGCACGAAGGCCCAAAGCATCCGACACGAACGGCTGACGGGTCGCAAGAAATATACAATGTCTGCGTATTGCGTGCCAGTGTGTGCGTCGGTGGGTCTGTGCTCAGAGACACGCTGTGCACGCGTGCGTTTGAAGAAGGGGAGAGCGGTGCGAGGACGCAGGAGAGAGAGATGCTGTTGTGACACTTTACAATGGCGCGCTTCGGTTTCGGAAAGGGGCTGATCACGTGACCAAATGCTTTGTTTCTTACACAGTTTGCCAAACTACTAATTAACAGTGATTGGCTGTGATTCACCGATGTGAAGTGAAACAAAAAGTAGATATGCGTGCCCGTGCAACGACTATTGGACAACTCGAACAATTGCCCCCATTTTTCGACGCCACCCCAATTTAGCACCCCATTGGCAACGGAGGGCGTAGGGAGTTGCCCCTTGGGTGCGTCGCTCTTGATTGGTCCTAACGGCGAGTGCATTGGGTGCCCGCGTGTATGCGCTTCCCTCTCTCCCCTCTCCTTCCTCTCTCCATCTGTGTGCCATCGAAGAAAGAGCACGCGCGTCATACGGTGCTTGCAGTGTCCGTGTTGTTGTTGTCGCCGCACGCCGTTCGTCTTGTCAAACGGGCATCGCGGCGAGAGAGAGCCGTTCGAAGTTTGCATTGGCGCCGCAAAATGGTGTGCGCGTGAGCCAAAGTGATCGCACCTGATGGAGAACGCTCGCACGACTGGCGCCGAAACGGCCGCCGCGAACGCAAGGTGCGTGCACGTGGCATGGTCCGGAATGGGCAGAACCGTAATTGCCTCTGCGTGGAGTCGGTGTCATCATGCAAATAGAGACATATCATCTGTGGGCTCACTGTGTCCCCAACGCCGTCGCAGTCGTTCGCCGGAGGTTCTTCAAGAGCTTGTGACACGTCTCAAATCGCTGGGGCTCACGAACACCCTCGAGGCCCTCAGAAAAGAGGTGCGCTTGTCGAGAGTGCTCACTGCCATCGCCCCCTGTGCATTGTTTACATTGATTCCGCTGGCGCCGTGCGGCTGTGCTCCTGTGCGCACACGTGCTTGCACACGTGTATGTCCGCAGCAGCGCTCGACTGCTGCGACTGCAGCTCCCATTGCATTTCAGCCTATGACTGTTCTCACACAAACTGCGTCGCAGTGGGGCGGCGACGATGCGACCGAGCGTCCCGAGGGTGACGGCAGCACAGGCGCCACGCCTATCCTCTCCCCTGCGCGCGAAGAACACGTGCGCCCGTGCTTCGATGTCGAGCCCATTTCTGCCGAGGAACTCGCGCAGCTCCTCGCGCGCCGCCAGCCCCTCCGGCGCTCGTCGTCGGTGGGCCTTCCGCCGCCCGTCGCCGTGGCGAAGGGTGCAGTTGGGGCGGCGCGTCGCAACAGCGGCGACCGCTTTCCCTCGCTCACGCGCGGTCGCAGCATGTCGCTGACGGGTGCGCAGTTTGAGGCCATACAAGAGCTCGACCGCAGCGCAGGGTCGGCCAAATTGCGCGAGGACCGCGACGGCGTGCAGGGAGCGTCTGGGTCGTCGCTGGTGCACCACCGCGGCAGCCTGTCGCGCAGTTCGTTCAGCCTGGCGGAGCAGTCGTCGCTGTTGCGCGCCGTGGGTGAGGCGGGCGCTGTCACCGGCTCTCTGCGCCAGCTCGAGGGCGTGCCGATTGGACGCGCCCCGAGCCTCCGCAGCGTCCTTACCGACGCAGACTTTGACAGCTTCATGCTGCGTGTCGTGTGCGACCGCGACCACACGATTGCCGAGCGCCAGGCCTGCGGCGGGGACTTCCCTGTCGTGCCCAACGACGTGATTGTCGGTCGGTACCGCGTCGTGGGCCTCATCGCGAGCTCTGTGTTTGGCCACGCGGTGCACTGCATCGACATGGTGAGCGGGTCGGCCGTGTGCGTCAAGATCATGCGCCGCGAGCGCGGGTACCTCGAACAGGGTCTGGACGAGATCCGCCTCCTCCGCGCCGTGTCCGCGGACGGGGACGGGGACGAGGCCGGCATTCTGCGCTTCATCGACGCCTTCTACCACCGGGAGCAGCTGTTCATCGTCACGGAGCTGCTACGCGACAGCCTTCTCGACCACGCGCGCGCCGTTCGCAAGGCGCAGGCGGCGCCGTATTTCACGCTCACGCGCCTACGCTCGATCGCGCAGCAGCTGCTTCGCGCGCTCGCCCACGTGCACCGCTGCGGGATTGTGCACGCGGACGTCAAGCCGGAGAATGTCGTGTTCAAGAGCCGTTCCGAGTGCTCGGTGAAGCTGATCGACTTTGGGTCCGGCTTCTTCGCCGGCGACTCGCACCACACGTACGTGCAGTCGCGCCCGTACCGCGCCCCGGAGGTCGTCCTCGGTTGCCCCCTCACGCCGAAGATCGATGTGTGGTCGGTGGGATGCGTCCTCGCGGAGCTCTACGCGGGATTTGTGCTGTTCCCCAGCAGTTCGATCGCAACCATGCTCGCGCGCATCGAGTCTGTGCTTGGGCCGCTGCCGCTGTCGCTTCTCGCCGAGGGCGTCAATGCGCACAAGTACTACGTGCGACGCACCGTCACCGGTGACGCCGAGAACACCACGCCGACGCAGTCGCAGCAGCCGGTCGCGAACGAGGCGCCCGGCATGTTTGCGATCTACGAGCGCAAGAGCAACGGCCCTCCCGTGATTCTTCGCCCCATTCCCGTGTCCCTCAACGCGGTGCTGTCGTGCGGTCCCGCGCCTGAGCAGGGCGAGAGCGTGGACGGCTTTGTGCAGTTTGTGCGGTGCCTTCTCACGCCGGACCCTGTCGACCGACCGTCCGCCGCCGAGGCACTCGGGCACCCCTGGCTCTCGTGATGGGTCGGACCTTCGTGCGATCGTCCGACTGCCCCTGGTCGCATTGGTTATTAATGCCATCGGATTCGTTTTGCTTCGTTTCGCTAACCTTTTCGATCGCCGCCCCCTTGGGCGACGTGCAATGCGCATGCGTCGTCGTTGAACTTTTTGCGCGCTGTTTCGTGCGTTTGCTTTCTGTTCCTTCCCGTCGCGTGCCCTTCCCCTCATTCCCTCTTCGGGTTTTGCGCGACTGCCCATTTCTCTTCAGAGAAATTCGCGACTGCCCTTTCCTTTCCTGGGGAATGCGCGACTGCCCACGCAGAGAGAGCCTGCTCAGGAGACGCTGGCGCTTCATTTTGCGGACGGCAAGGCGCGCGCGCGCGACGTAATACATTTTTTGCGTTATTTTTTCGACGTGTCCCCGCTGCAGTGCTCAGCCGTAGATCTTGACGTGGCAGGGGTTGCAGTAGGGCTTGCCCTTGTCCTCCTTGAACGAGCTCTTCTGCAGCGGCTTCATGCAGTAGGCGCACACAAAGTGCTCGGGATGGAACTTCTTGTTGAGCGCAGTCACGCACCGCCCGACGATCGGCTTCTGGCAGCTCGCACACAGCGAACCCTGCGCAATAATCCTCCGTTAGCAAAGACAGATCATAACGCGCACACACGCACGCACACACACACACACACACACACACACACACACACACACACACACACACACACACACACACACACACACACACACGCACACACACACCTCCGCCAACCCCAACCACAAACAAAACGCCGACGCCTAGAGCACGCGGGACGCACACACCTTTTGCGCGTGGAAGTGGACCTCGCAGTAGGGCCGACCCTCGTGCTCGAAGAAAGAGCTGTTGTCGAATGGCTTGCCGCAGTCCTGCAGGTTGCACGCCACGTCAGCATAAAGGAGTCATCGCACGTTACGCCGCAGTTACGCAAGAGAGACCCACGCTGCAGGCGAAGCACGACGGGTGCCAGAGGTAGCCGAGGGCCTGGAGGGACTCGGCCATGATGGGCTTGTCGCAACCGCCGCACTTGGGCGCAAACATGTTGAAGTAGTCCTCCTGCAGTCATGCGCGTGAGCAAAAGACAGCGCAACAGGCGCCATGTCCACCGAACCACATACAACAGCCCGCACACATGGGGCGCACATGCAATAGCGTGCCCCCAAGCGGAGCAGGGCCGCGCGCACCTCACAGTAGGCCTTGCCGTCCTTCTCCATGAACGCGCCGTTCTCAAAGCTCTTTCCGCACTGCGAGCAGAAAAAGTGGTCCGAGTGCCATGTGCGCTCGAGGGCCGTGATGCAGCGCTGTGGGCGGCGGGATGTTTGGGTCAATCGCCGCACATGACAACGACTGAACAGCCGATCCTTCCCTTCCCCCCTTCCCCTCCCCTGTTCCCCGCATATTACCATCAAAAGCCACACAGTGCAGCCCCCCCTAACCCAAGTCTACTCACATCGAGAATGGGGCCGTTGCAGTATGCGCATCGCGGACTGAAGAGCTCGTGGAAGTCCTTCTCGCAGTACGGCGAACCGTCCTTTTCGAAAAACGTGGTCGACCCCAGCGGCTTACGGCACTGGAAGCACACAAAGTGCTCCGGATGCCACGAGCGACCCAGCGCCGACATGACGGGGCCTACAATCGGTTTGCGGCAAGCAGCACAGTCGCCCTTGCGCCCGGTGTCCACGCCCATCGTATCCATCTCGCTTTGAAGATTGTCCAAAATCGCATCGAGATTGCCCTTCCGCGCACCACCAGCCGCAGGCGCCGGCGCCGGCGCGGAGGCCTGAGGGAGATGCGTGGGCGCAGAGACGGCGGCGGCGGGCGCCACCTTCAGCGAGGCCATCATTGCGTCGAGATCATTGACAGCGGCCGCGGGCTTGGCCTGTGCCGGGGGTGCCTTTGCGCCGCTCTGAAGCTCCGCGAGCAGGTCATCGACCGAGGCACGCGGCGGGGGTTCTGTCCTTGTGGCTGCAGCGCAAGAGTGCGGTGTGTGTGTGTGGGGGGGGGGGTGGGTGTGGTGAGCCGGGGTACCTACATGAGCTCGCAAATTCGGCACCCACAGAAAAAAGCACACAAGCACTCAGATTGCCGCTCACAGCAACGCACCCTGCTGAGGTTTGAATGACTGGAGGTCCGCAAGCAGATCGTCCACCGAGGCCTTCGCGGGCGTGGGCGCGACCATGGGCGTAACAACCGCCGTCGACTTCTTCGGCGCACTGAGGTCGGCCATCAAGCTGTCCAGCTCAGAGAACGCGCCCGCCTTCGCCGAAGGAGCGGGTGCTGCGGCGGCGGGCGCTGCGGCGGCCGCGGCGGGGGCGGGCTTGGACCCCTGAAGGTCCTTGAGGAGGGCATCTGGCGAAGGGCATGGGGTAAGGGAGAGCCCATGCACGCGCGCACGTGGTGCTCGAGTGGACACGCACTCTGCGGCCCGCATGCAACTCTCTCTCTCTCTCTCCGCAATTCACGCAACCCCTCAACCACAGTACAATTTGCGGGTCCATCAACTGCGACCCACCTAGTTCGTCCATGGTTAAGTATACGGGGCCTCTTGCGTCCGCACACGCACGCCGCACACGCAGTACACGCACACGCAACACACACGCAGGCAGCAGACAACACTCAGCCTTCAAACTCCGTCTTCTGCGCGCGGAACGCGAGTTCTATTTTGGCTTGCTACGTGGACGGAGTCTCTGTATTGTGTTTGTGTTTCGTTCCCAGCTGCAGTACCGGCAATCCGCGTTTATCCGGACTTTACTCTGGTGCAAATTTCGCACCGAGATCTCGGTCATTTTCCGCCCATTAAGTCATCGCCGAGATCTCGCTTAGCGTTTTGGGTGGCTGCGGGATCACATGACTCGCCGGGCTTGAGCCACGAGATTTATAGGGAGCGGAACATTGCGTTGCTGAGAAGGCAAAACAACGGCAAACTGTACGCACGTCGCCCCTTTGACCCCCTATTGAGCTCGTGCTGAAGCCCTGTTGCGCAGCCAAAGGCTCGTGTTGCGGGCAACGACAAGCGCCGCACGGGCAACTGGCCCGCGATGGCCCCGGAGAATGGCCGCGTGGGTATCTGAATCAGATTGCGAACTGGCATAGTGGCCCTTGTCCTGTCTTCCGATCTAACAGGGTTCTGCGCAGGCGAGCGGGTCTGAGGTGGCAGGGGCGGACCGCGAAGTGCGCGTGACGGCGTCAATGAACGCGGATGAGGACGACTTTTCGCACTCTGTTGGCGCGAAAATGCCCGCGGGAGAGGAGGAAGAGTCCAAGGCGCTGCTGGAGGGGCACGAGTGGGTTGTGGCGTTTGGTAGCGTCGCGTGCCTTTTTTGGTCACGCGGGTGTGAACGTGTACTGAATTGGAGTGAGGTGGCAGGGGCGCGGAGACCAGTGACAACTACCGGAAGCGGTGGAACTCGATTCGCATCATGTACCTCACGACGTTCCTCACAAGCATCGCCTTCTCCATTCTCATGACGAGCCTGTGGCCGTTCCTCGAGAAGGTGGTGATTCCCCCCCACTTGTGTTGTGTTTGCTTACCCTCTACCCTCGACCTGGCCACCGCTGTATGATCAATGCCGTGCGAGCGTGCGACTCACCTCCACGTGCCCTGTCTTGCAGCTTGGCGGCACCGAGTCGTTTTTGGGCATGGTCGTGGGCGCTTACAGCCTCGGGCAGACGATCGGGTCGCCCATTTTTGGCTACTGGTGCCAGCGACGCCCATACAGGGAGCCCCTCGTCATTTCGACGCTCATTAACGGCCTTGGGAATGTCATGTACTGCTTCTCCAATTGGCCCGCGGACAACAAGGACTGGTTCCTGCTCGTCGCGCGGTTCATCGTGGGCTTCAGCGGCGGTGGGTCCCCTTCCCTCCACTAGCCCCTTCTCGCACCTTCCGCTCTCTGCATCTCCTATAGCCTGTGTTCTGTGTGGGTCCTCCCTTCCTTCAGCCCCTTCTCACTCCTTCCCGCTGTTACACAACTCCTTTCATCCGCGTGTGTACTCAATTCCCATTCGTTACGCAACCGGCAGGAAATGTCGCCGTGAGCCGCGCGTACATTTCCGGCGCAACGACCGTCGGCGAGCGCACTCACGCGATGGCGATGGTCAGCGCCTGCCAGGCCACCGGCTTTATCGTGGGCCCGCTCTTTGGCGCCGCCTTCTCTGCCCTCCATCCGGGGCTGCAGTACCGTTACTTTGAGCTGGATTGCTACACTGCACCGGCATACCTCAGCGCAGCGCTGGCAGTCGTGCAGCTTGTGCTTATCCTCGTCTATTTCCACGAGTATCAAATGGACGACGACGGCGCGCCCGTCACCGATCGCCTCGCAAAGGTGCGCCGCGGAAGCAAGGCGAGCGCGAACGGCAGCGGAAGTGCGGCGGCTGCGGCGAACGGCGAGGATGACAAGGACGACGACGATGCGCCGCTGCTGAATGACGCCGAGGAAGGCGGTGCCGGAGACGGTGGGTTGGGCGATTGGGTGCGCGCTTGTGTCGGTGTGCGTGCAAATGTGCACCTGGTGCGCAATTCAATTGCTGACACGGCTCCTTCAATTGACAGGCATCGCGGAAAAGGCGTTCCAGCTGGACTACTGGGCGTGCGCCGGGTGCATCGCGATGTTCTTCATGGTCATCTTTGTGTTTGCCCTCTACGAAACGTGGGTACCCGTGCAGCCTCGCAAATGCAAACACGGACGCACTCGTTCACGCGGCGCACGCATGAGCACGTGTACACGCACACGCCCTTGCGCTGCTTCTCGGCCAACACGTTTCACGTCCTGTTTTCAGCATCGGGACGCCCCTCGCGATGAAGGAGTATGGGTGGTCCGACACCAAGGCCGACTTCTACATGGGTGTGACGTTTGGCGTCGCGGGCGCCATTTCGGTCGTCGTGTTCCTCGCCATTCGCCCACTCACCGAGCGCTACGGCGAGCAGCAGCTGTTCACGGCGGGCCTCGTGCTCATCTTTATCGGCTTTCTCATTTATCTCCCGTGGGGTCCGCCCTCTTACACCAAGTGCGACCTGCGTTGGTGCGCGTCGACCCCCAAGCTCCCCATCTACCAGTTTTTCGTCGGTTGCTTCTTCGTCGCCGTCGGTTATCCCGCGTGCACGGTGCTCGTCTACATCATGTATTCGAAGATTGTTGGGCCAGGGCCACAGGGCACCTCAATGGGCATCATTTCGATGGCGGGAAGCGCCGCGCGCCTCGTCGGCCCCGTGTACATCACCAACATTTTCCGCTACGAGGGGCCGCGCGTCGCCTTTGCGTCTGTCGCCGGCATGCTGCTCCTCACTCTCGTTGTCACCGTGTTCAGCTACCGCCGCCTGCACTACCCGGGCGTGCGGCGCGGCACGCGTTTTGAGCCGCTGCGTTGAGCGTGCGCCAGTAAAACGTCTTTGAAGCGACTGTATGAGTTTGCATGGCATGTTGCATTTATCATGGCTGTAGTGCGACATTTGTAGTTGCTATTCCAGACGCACTCCAATACGTTGCCTTGCGTCGCCTAGACATCGCCCAATCATGCCTTCTGGTAGTAGCGCTGGGGAACGAAGGGCATCTTGGCGACGACGGCGTCCTGTCGCTTGCCGCGCACGAGCACTCCGACCTTGGTGCCACGCGCCGACATGGCCTTTGGCACATAGGCCATCGCAATGTTCTGCTTGAGCGTCGGCGAGGGGGAGCCGCTCGTCACCTTGCCTGCGGGTGGGATGGTGAGACGACTCGCAAGACACGGTGACGCAGCAAATGGGCAGAAAACATGCAAGAACAATAGAGGCCAACTCCCAAAATGCCCACCGACAACGGCGCCGGATTCGTCGACAACCTCCGCTCCGCCTGCGAGAGTGACCGGATTCGCATCACGTGAGCAAGACGAAGACTGCTGGCGCAGAACAGTTGCACTCAATTCAACTCACCTCGCGCGGGTGCACCGGAGACGACGAGGCCCACGCGCAGCCGCGAGGCACCCGTCTTGAGCTGGTCAAGGATGACCTTGTCGCCGATGAAACCGCCCTCCGTGCGCCGCCGCTTGCCTGCGCAGCCACACTCGGCATTAACAGATGTTCGAGAACGAGAGCTAAAAGTGCGTGTCCACGAAATCGAGAGCCACTGCGCGCACAGACTACGAGCCCCGTATGGTGTGTGTGCGCCTGTGTGCGGGATGCGAGCGCGCACATGTGTGTTCGCGCAAACGTACCGATCAGCCATGTGAGCCCCGCCTCGATGGGCGTGGTCGTGTCGTCAATGTCGTTGCCATAGAGGCACAGCCCAGCCTCCAGGCGCAGCGAGTCACGTGGCCCCAGTCCCGCGAGCTTGACATCCGGGCGCGACAGCAGCGCCTCTGCAAGCTCCACAGCACGGGCGTGCGGCACCGCAATCTGCGACGTAACCGTCGCATAGGGTCAGTGTGCTCGTCACGCCCAACGAAGTTCCACAGAGTCGATGTGCAAGGACGCGGAGGCTCCGCTGTCATCCAGCCGTGCCGACACACCTCAAACCCGTCCTCGCCGGTGTACCCGCAGCGCGTGATGCGGCAGCCCTTAATCCCCGCAACATCGGCGTCGCGACCGTGCATGAACTCCAGGTCCTTCAGCTCAAACGACACGAGGCTCTTCAGCGCAATGGCCGCCTTCGGCCCTGCGCAAGAAACCCACTTTGCTTTAGAGACACGCACCACGCACGCGTTGACACGCACAAATAACAGCACAGACAGAATGGCCAACGTGCCTTGGAGCGCGAGCAGCGACAGCTTCTCACTGAGCACCTCGAGCTTGACATCGCTGTATTGGCCAAGGTGTTTCTGCGCGACAACAGGGCAGAACAGTAAGGGCCATCCTTCCCAAGCTATGGGAAGTGTGCCGTGCATCACTGCCAAAGAAGCGATGAAACGATGCGCGGAACCAAACGCGCACAATAGAAGGAACGGGCCCAAGGGGAGACGCACAGCAGTCGCGCACAGTCATGGCACACACCCGCATGTGCGCAAGGTCCTTGTCTGCGCATCCGGCGTTCGACACGACATAGTAGTGGTCGCCTGCGTTCGTGATCATGAGGTCGTCGCCGATGCCCCCGCGCTCGTTCGTGAACACGGTCAGCTTGGCCTGGCCGAGGGAGATGCCAGCGACGTCCGCGACGGTCAGTCGTTCAAGGAACGCCGTGGCGCCCTTGCCGCTCAGCCTGCAAGCCCGGTGTGATTCCAGTTGAACACAATAACAACAACCGCACACAGCACACACGACACGCACAAACATGAGCGCTGTCCTCCAGAACCTCGAAGCAACCACGCGGTGCACCATCACATACTGTACGTTCGATATCCGCGTCCGATGCCCCTTCATGCACCAACCTCGTCTGCAGCATGTGGGAGACGTCAAACACAGATGCGTTTTCGCGCGTGTGCGTGTGCGAGGCGATGAGTCCCTGGTCCTCGTACTGCACGGGCATCGACCACCCGGCAAACGGCACCATCTTGCCGCCATGTGCCACGTGAAAGTCATACAACGCCGTGCGTTGCACCTGCGGACAGTGGCTCAGAGGTACTCCATAAAGGCCAACAGCTGCTCGGTGTGAGATTCTGAGATCACCCACCGGGCCGTCCGCCGCAGCCGCGTACCCACGGACGAGGGCGCCCAGGGGACGGAACGCCGCCCGCTGAGAAGAGAACATGCGCAGCATTGCGAAGGAAAATGGCCGAATGCAAAGGGAAATGGCAGCGAGTGGCAAAGTCACACTTGAACGCCAAACTTCTTCAGCACAACGTAACACTGCGTTACGCTGTCGGTTGGCCAGTAATTTGAAAATCTTTGCACTTTGACGCTTTTTCAAGTCAGTCGTTCAATCAAACGAACACGGACTGTCACGGGACCATGTGCGCACACTCCACACTGCCGCAAGCAGCTTGCAGACGCTTCCCTTTTGCCGCCGAGAACGAATGTGTTGAAGCTAAGGGCAAGCGCCGTGGAATTAGTCGCACACACACGCCAGCGCCGCCACAGCCCGCTTGCCATCGTTTCGACTGTTTGATATATCGACGCAGCAATCTCTCTCATTCTTGCGCCGCGGAGTAAAGCGACGCCATGGCCGTCGAAGGGCCGGCGGCGCCCACGCCGTCCAACACGGCGCCCACCGCCGCGTCGTTTGTCGGCATCATTTATCCCCCGCCGGTGTGTGTGCGCGCGTCTGATTGCGCCTCTATTGCCTGCGGAGGCGGCGTTATTGACCATTTGCCATTCTTAGGAGCTGCGCCTCGTCGTCGATAAGACGGCGCAGTTCGTGGCGCGCAATGGCGTCGAATTTGAGAACAAGATTCGCGCGAACGACACCGTGGGCAAGTTCAAGTTCATTGACCCGACGGACCCTTACCACGCGTACTATGCGCACAAGGTGGCCGAGTGCCGCGAGGGAAAGGGCGACGAGAAGGACCAGAGCGAGGCGGACAAGGCGCGCGAGGGGGCTGTGGACGGGCAGGCACCCGCGGCGGCGGAGAGCCAGCCGGGTGTGGCGCAGCCCGCCGCAGGGGAGGGCAAAGAGAAGGAGAAGGGCGTCGTGCTGAAGAACCCGCCGGCGGAGATGCAGTTTGTGGCGGACGCGCCGTCGATTGCGAGCATGGACCTGTGGGTTGACGAACTTGTTCGCTCTCTTATCTGTGTCTGCGCGTGTGTAGAGTGTGCGTGTGTGTGTGTGGTGTGTGTGTGTGTGTGCGTGTGTGTGGTGTGTGTGTGTGTGTGTGTGTGGTGCGTGTGCGTGTGCGTGTGTGTGCGTGTGCGTGTGCGTGTGCGTGTGCGTGTGCGTGTGCGTGTGCGTGTGCGTGTGCGTGTGCGCGTGTGTGTGTGTGTGTGTGTGTTATGATGTGCGCGTGTTTGCGGCGCGCGTGATGTGTGTTGTTTGCATGCGTGTATATGCGTGCGTGCCTATGTGGTATGGCTCGTGTGGCCCACTATCTCACGCGATGCTGCCTTCGTAGGGACATTATCCGCCTCACTGCGCAGTTTGTCGCGAGCCGCGGGCGCTCCTTCCTCACTCAGCTCATGGCGCGAGAGCAGCGCAACTACCAGTTTGACTTCCTGCGGCCGCAGCACAGCCACTTTCAGTACTTCACGCGCCTCGTCGAACAGTATGCGAAGGTGCTTGCGCCCTCACGTGACATGACGGAAAAGCTGGAGAGGGATGCCGCCGACAAGTGGCAGGTGTGTCTCCAGTCGGCCCTGTCCTCTGACGTGCTCGTGCAAGGCCCACGCATGCCACCGAGGACTGCACATGTGCACACATACCCAGGCAGCCGCCATGCCTGTGATCTGCGGCTTCACATTCGCTCATCTTGCCTTGTCGCAGGTGCTTGAGCGCATCCGATACCGCGTTGCCTGGCAACAGCACGAGGCTTCGGAGCGGAAGCGCCAGGTCGAGGCAAACGAGGCCGAGAAGTGTACGTGGACTGTGAACGAGGCGATTGCGCCCTTCCTGCTCTGTGTGTGCTGTGCGTGTGTGCGTGCGCCGATGCGGAAGAAGCGCGCGTGCGCTGCGATGAAGGGGATGCGATTGCGCCATTCCGTGTTGAGAGTGCTGATGCGACTTTCGCTCGCAGTGGCGTTCGCTCTGATCGACTGGCACGACTTCGTGATCGCCGACAAGATCGAGTTTTACGACGGGGAGGAGGCAAGCCTGCCGCCCCCCGTGCGGCCGGAGGAGCTCGGCATCCGCCTACTTGCGCAGCAGCGCTTTGAGCAGCTCAAGGAGGAAGAGGCGTCTAGGAATGTGGAAATGGACGGTGGGTGCTGGACGGATTCTCGAGTGGGACGTGGCGGGTTGCCTGCTGCGCATGCGGGTGTGTTGCTGTGTCCCTTGTTTTAGCAGCTCTCCTAATCTTGTGCTGCTTGTACAGTCGACATGGAAGAGGACGAGGAAGAGGCCCCGGCGCCGGCCACGAGGCCCGAAATAGACTCCGCCCCCAACCCTCTCGCGCCGCCCAGTGCAGACGGGCCACTCATCATCCGTCGCGACTACGATCCCAAGCAGCGCCAGGCGGAGGCTGCTGCTGCCGCGGCGGGGGAAATGCGCGTGTGCCCGAACTGCGGCATGCACGTGCCCGCCAGCGAAATTGACGAGCATCTCCGTATCGAGCTCCTGGATCCCCGGTGGAAGGAGCAGCGCGACCGCATGCAGGCGGAGCGCAATCGCCACGCAGCCCTTATTGCGGGCGGCTCGCAGATCGGAGCGCAGCTCAAGAACCTCGCCGAGCGGCGCACGGACATTTTCGGCGAGTCGGAGACGGGTGTGATCGGCCTCAAGGTGGGCGAGGAGGGCGAGGAGGAGGCGCCGCGAGAGTCGAAGGTCACTTGGGACGGACACACGGCGTCCGCGAACGCCGTCTCGCGCGCCATGCAGGCGACGGTCACGCCCGAGGAGCGCGCGAGAGATCGCCAGCGCCAGCTCGGCATCAATCCCGAGGCGAACAAGATTGGCCCGAGCGTCTTGCCGGGGCAGCAGCCGCCCATGCGCCCCCCGATGCCCCCAATGGGTCCGCCGCCCGGAATGGGTCCCCCCGGAATGGGACCCCCCGGAATGGGTCACCAGGGAATGGGTCCCCCCGGAATGGGTCCCCCCGGAATGGGTCCTCCCGGAATGGGCCACCCCGGCATGGCACACATGGGGATGCGTCCGCCTATGGGGATGCCAATGGGGCCGCCCGGAATGGTCCCGATGGGGATGGGGATGCCCGGAATGGCGCACGGTGGCATGCCCCCGCGGCCCCCTATGGGCCCCCCTCCAATGGGCCCCGCTGGTGGCTTCCCCGGCGCCGCGCCGTTGGGTCAGGGGCCGCCGCCGCCGCCGGTGCCCGCGCCTTCGTCAGCGGTCGGCGGTGCGGACGAGGACGACGAGCCGCCGGCGAAGCGTCAGAAGACGGACGAAACCGCCGATCTTGTGCCCGAGGAGCAGTTTGCGGCGTCGCACCCGGTGCGTAAGTGTGGCAACCCCTCGTTCCGCCCCTGACTTTAATCACCCGCGCTTACCCCCCGTTTACATCGCAATTGTAGGGCCCGGTGGACGTCACGATCCAGTGCCCGTCTATCGGCGAGTGGGGCCTCAACGGACAGACGGTCACGCTCTCTCTGGGCGTGCGCGACTCCATCGGCGCGCTCAAGCAGCGCATCCAGGAGCAGCTCGGGATGCCCGTTGCAAAGCAGAAGCTGCAGGCGAAGGGGGTCTTCCTCAAGGACCAGCCGTCGCTCGCGTACTACAACATTGGCCCGGGAAACCCGGTCAGCCTCGGCGTCAAGGAGCGCGGCGGCCGCAAGAAGTGATGTGGCTGCAACGGCATGCGTGTCGCTTGGTTCGAGAAAAAAGAAATGCCTTTTATCGCGATCAGCGTGCGGTTTGCGTGCTATAGAAAGAGCATTAGGCCGGGGCTTTTTTTTTAGCAAACGACCACTACTAGTTACCAGCATGCTCATCTCCTAAATCGTTACGCCGAGTGTGGCAATGCCACATTCATTGGGGGCGTTAGCTGTACAGCCACGGGTGCGAGAGGCACTCCTCCGCCGTCGCGCGCTTGTCGGGATTGAGATCGAGCATCGGCAGGAGAAACGACGCAAATTCGTCCGCGTCACGGTCTGAAAAGCGGTACTTTTCCCTCAGGACATCCGGCAGACCCCACGGGCGCAGTCGCCGAATGTGTCGCAGCTCGCCTGCAACGGGGTCAACCGCGTCAACCACGGAAGAACCACAATCGAACCCCCCCCCCCCCTCTCACCCCCAACAGCACGGCCGCGCACCTTTCTTGTTGAAAATTTCCTTCGAATACTTTCCCGTGAGCGCAAGGTGTTTGGGAATCTTGCCCAGCAGCTCCATAATGAGGGCAATGTGGTCTGCGCACCGGCCAACCAGACAGGTGAGATAATTGCCCCAATGCTCTAAGAGCTAAAACACACGAACACTCACCTTCGTCGCGCGAATAATCGCGGCCCGCGTACGGTTCAAACAGGTAGTCGCCGGTCGCAAGCTCGAATATCTACAGGAAGCGCAACGACTTAGTGATGCACGGTGCACACACAGCACACGGTTGCACGTACCATACATGCCGCACTCCATATATCCGAGGACGTCCCGTAGCCAGCGCCCAGGATGACCTCCGGACAGCGGTACTGTCTGGTTTGCACGTCGTCGGTGAAATGGTGGTGTATCCAGCAAGCGTTCCCAAGATCCGCGAGCTTCACGGGGCACACCGATAGCGACGGCTCGCGGCCAGCGTCCCCCGGCGCCGATTCCCCCGTCTTCTCGACCAATCCCTCCCTCGGTTCCTCGTCGTTAATCGTCATGTCGACGTCCGTGCCCACAACGCCGCCATTTCCAGCATCAGCAGCTGCGCTCGCGATTGATGGCGAGAGGGGCGCTTCGGCCATTTGAACATTGGCAGAAGGCGTCGTCGCAGAGACTTCGAGGCCAGGGGACGGCAAATCCGCGCTCGGACGGGCTTCGGAAACGGCCGCCGGTGCCTCGCGTGCGTCGTCCATTGGTACCGCAGAATCGACCAT
Organism: Pigoraptor vietnamica; assembly: GCA_943704525.1. Taxonomy (NCBI): domain Eukaryota; class Filasterea; order Ministeriida; family Capsasporidae; genus Pigoraptor; species Pigoraptor vietnamica. Next base: position 26,107 of record CALSCQ010000429.1, read on the forward strand.
CGCACGCGCGACGTCGCGCACGCTGTCACCGTTTTCGGGGGCTCTTGGGGCGTCCCCATCGCGCGGAGTTTCCTTCCCCCCCGCCCTCTTCTGCTTCGCCTTGAGGCGCTTCTTCTGGTTCTTCGTCAGCTTTCCTTCGGGCGCGGGCCTCTCAGTCTGTGTCGAAGGCACGGGGTCAGAAGGCAACCGCGGACGCAATTCGTGGAACGCACATAGCCACCATCCATAGAGGGGGACGAAGCACAAAAAAGCACGCACACGCACCCCGCTATCATCTTCCTCCCGCATGCAAAGAAGACACATAGCACACATTGCAGAAATTTAAGTGCCTTCGGCGGGTCCGCAGGCGATTCAGCAAGGCGCGCAATCGCGGCGTCGTCAATGCGAAGGAGGACGTTCTCGAGCTTGATGTCCGTGTGGATGATCATGCAGCGCTGGTGCAAGTACGAGAGAGATAGGAGGAGCTGGGGGCGCAGAGAAGGCCTCAGCTTGCCGAAAGACGATGGTCCAGTTTGCAGAGATGTTGGTCGCAACAGCGGCGCCAAGCCCACCTGACGCGCAATGTCCTTGACAAAGGCCATGGGGACGCCGCGGTGGCGGTACTTCCCCATGAGCTTGAGAAGGTTCTGGCCCAGCACTTCGAACACCATGCACACGTCTGCACACAACACGTCAAGGGCCCAACGAAGTGGACTGCTTCAGAAACGGAAGCGCACAATTAGCGAGCCTGCTAACACGGGCGGATACGCTGCCCGTTGGGGCCGTGGACCTCAAAGTTGTCGAGCATCTGGACGACACAGTCCTTGCCAGGACCGTCGTTCTCGCGAACGGCGCGGAGGAGCTTAATTTCGTCCAGCGCCGCGTCCCTGTAGTGGGAAGCGCTCTTCACGACCTTCAAGGCGACGAACCTGTTCGCCCTGGAGCGCGAAACGCTCTTGTGAGCCCGCCGCAAAGATGCACGAGCGCCACAAAAGCAACGCGCGTGATTTGACACCTACACTTGATCGTGCGCGAGCCACACGGTCGAAAAGTGACCCCAACCGAGTTTGCGGACGACGCGGTAGCGTCCATTGTGGTAAACGTCGCCCACGTGCACGCGGTGGTAACCCCCTAATTCGAGCACAGGGGCAGAGGCTTTGAGATGCAAACACAGCAAGCAAAGACCTCTCGAAATCAACCGGCGCCAAATTAAACTGCACGCGAATAAGGCAACGTACCCTTGCGATAGTCCTCGGCGTCTTCCTGGTCGTCGGACTTGTCACCCTCGGAGGCCTCGTCGCTGCACGCGCAAAACACAGTGTGAGGGACCGCAGCAGACCTATTTAAACGCCAGATAACAAACGCCAGCGTTCTGCACTCACCTCTCTGAGTACTCGAAAAAGTCGCCTCCCTTCTTCGCCATGGTCCCCACACAATACCGCGCTGCCGTTGCAATTGCCCTGAAACTGTCGCCCGCTTTCTCCTGTCACTGAATGCCGGTCCCCACGTGCCATCGATTTCCGGCGCGATTCCGATTCCGAGCATGACGTACCCGCCGCAGGGGTACTAGTACCCTTGCACCCGCCGGAGCTTAAATGAGATATTTCCGAGGTTTCGGAAATTCTCTCACTGCGCGTCAACGAGGCAACGGGCCGATCGGCATCGGTGCGCCGCACATCGATCCCTGACAATGGTAGCGATAAAGGTGACGCTGGAAGTGGGGCCGCAGCCCATTGCGAAGGTGATAATGGTCTTCGGCGATGACAAGTCGATCGTACCTCAGCTGCGCAAAGCGTTTCCCCATTGCGACTCCGTACGGTTCGACTATGTGCGCCGACAAAGCTGGACGGACACGGCTGAGCCTTTGTTATCGTCGACGAAGACGCGACATTCAAGAACCTCAAGGACGAGGGCCTGATTCTGCCAGGCGATGGTGTCCACACACTCTTACAGTGCGAGGTGGGTGTTGTCGTCGCTTCGGCGTCACTGGCGGTATTTGGCACTGATGTCCGCCCTGCTGCTCCATACATATGTAAATGCGTCCACGTAACGGCGAGTGAAGTCTGACTTGTGCTCGCTGAACGGTCGTGTGTGCCGTGAATGCCTTTTTGTGACCGACTGGTTCTTTGCCTGGCGTGGCTTGCAGATGCGGGATCTGTGGACCTTGGCTGCCAGCATGACTGACCGGCACCCGCAGCGACCGGAGTGCCGGCAGACTCTGAGACTCCCCGTCAACGCCGGGGGGAGCGCCGGTTACCGGAGATGGGGAGTGCGAAAACTCTGAGGCCCAGCATCAGGTGCCGAACCGGCAACCGTATCCAGAACTCCGGCGGCATCGTTGTCTCTCCAGCACGGGCCACCAACCAGCCATCATTCAGCGACCGCTGCCGGCCTGGCCAAAACATGAAGAAAACTCGACGACCGCGCAAGAAGTTTCGTTTGACAATGCGTTAGCTGTGTCACGACTGGGCTAAAATACATACCTGTCTGCAACTACAGTAAAACGGTCGTAAAATGGACGACATTCATCAACTGCCGGAACTTTGTGCCGCCTCAGAATTCGGGTCCGGCAAGCCGAACTGAATTCACACGTACAGTTTTAATTACTGACATCAGCTCAGTACTGTAGTGCTACCGTAGTCATTATGATAGGGGCACTTATTAATAACGTAGGTCACTTGATGGCCTGCGGCCCATGGACAACATACTTGTCCATTAGCATAGGGCTATACTGACGCGCTGATTGCTGTGCCATCGAATGGGCAGTCAAGGCCAGGGGAAGGCCAAACGTGATGGTGCCGGACGTGTTTACTGAGGACATCCTGTGCGTTCCGCCACATGCCACGGGTTTGTGAGCCTTGCTACTTTGTTTTGGGACGGTAGTGTGTGTTTTTTTGTAGGCTGATGGTCGTGAGAAAGGCCGGATCCCGTGCGGGCGGTCGTCAACACACAGCTCTGCCGGCTCGGCATGACAAGCCTGTGGCCATCGCCTCTTTCACACAGCCTGTTCAGTGAGAGCAAAGCGGAACCGCGGGGTGTTGCCCACATGTACAGTCCAGCACCCCTGTCACGTTCGATTGGATCGTAGCCGACTGAACTTGAAAACCAACGCAAATTGCGGACACCAACCGCTGCACTGAGTCAGTCGCGGGAGACTGCCTCTGAGCCAGGCCGGTGACTCAGTGATTGTCGGTGGCAAATTGCTGTCCCAAATAAGCCTGGAATGGGCCGAACAGGCAGACATATAACTCTGAAGAGCAGGTTTTCCCATACGTCATCGTGGAAAAATTGAAAATACGCTGAAAAAAATTTTCGTGTAGAACTGATCGGCACGTTGCCGGACAAAGGGTAGACAAAAAATTTGGTGCCACACACTCGAGTGTTGGACTCTCTCTGTATGCAGTAGGGCCGACTTTGGGCCCGGGGAATCAGTTACAGTATTGGCTCCGTGAAAGCCGATGTCCGACCCTCATCAGTCGTGAAGCCAGCTTGAAGCAAGGCGTTCTTACTATAATTGATCTTGCTTGCGGAAACAGTCTATCCACGTCCTGATATCAATAGATTACTCAGCTATGGCTTTCCTCGGACGGCTGCCGATTGGATTCGAAGCTGCTGAGCCAGTTTGCGTCGGCTGATGACATGGACGGCGTTGCCGCCACTAATAGCGGACGATTGCACGTACAATTCAGTAGGCACTCCAGTTCAATTTGGTCAGTCGAATGGATGTGGCGCAGCGATTTGCGGGCCGAACTATGTTATGCGCGTGGAATCTTCCTACCTGAATGCATGGCCTGAATATTCATGGGTCCAGACATCCCGGACAGACACTTCACACCGTGATAGCAACGGTCACATTCCGCCGCACTCTCATTGGCCGGTATTTACTGAACAATCATTCACACCTCAGTTTGTGATTGGCTGCACCCGCCGAATCAGCGAAGCAGAGGGGCACAAAGCCGGCACTCCGCCTCGAGGCGTTAACGAGACGCCCGGCCCTTAGTACTGCTCACGCCACTGCAGCAGCTATCCTCGCTGACACATGCGAACGGACTACTGACTGCTGCCGGCACACACAGTCGCACACATGCACTTGATATCACAGACACTGACGCAATCACGAGCAGCGATTGTGCGCGTGTTGTGCGCCGGCAATTTCGCATGCCGTGAGTTGTGCGTCTGATTGTGCCGTGTGCGTGCACTGCGCGTGCAATTGTTGGCGTGATTGCGCGCTGTGTGTTTTTGTGTTCAATCAGCCGCGTCTGAACTGTGTTCGTGTGTGACCGATTGCGTGTGCTGATGATTGTGGCATTCGGCGGTGGGCGTGTCTGATTCTGAGTGTGTGTGCTCGGCTTGTTGTGCACGCAATTGCCGTGTGTGCGTAATTGTCGCAGTCGGTCAGCCCGTGTTCAATTGACTTGTGCACTGGCTGGCGAGTGCGTGTTGCGCCGGCCGGCGTTGTGCCGTGGGCGTGATTCAGGCA